>CABHPR010100794.1:7500-15697 GCA_902168415.1 Peromyscus melanophrys
TGTCTGCTAGAGGAACATGCAAAATACATGTTCCGAGCTAAAGAGTTTTCCCACTGACATCAAATCATTGAGATTATCAAGTACCAGAGCATTTATTCAAAGCCAAGTTATCTATAGAATAATGTGACCCAAACTGGACTGTGAAAGGTAATGCTGTATCAGTGTAAAGGCTGGAGACTATAGGGCAAGATACTGGGACTGGGAAGGAAGCAAATACTGGGGCCATAGAATAATGTATGATCTCAGAACTTACCTCAATTAACATGTACATACACTGAAACACTGTATGAGTTTTGTTGAAAATGGTTTAATAACATCTTTAACCAACTTATAGGAATTATACCTTTAGGGTGAAAATGGCCAAGGTAAAACACCCTGTCTCTGACTTGATCCTAAAAATTGTGTGCTCTTCTGTGCTTTTGGCTATTGAATATGTGTTTTTATATATGTTCTGATAAACATTTACTTAAAACACAAACTATAGCTTTGAATAAATCATATAAAATGAATATCAAGAGTTGCTGAAGAAATCATACAGATATTGCTTGATAAACAATAATGTTTGTGGTACTCTTTATTGGAGTCTGTTGGAGTCAGTAACAAGGAATCATCCTTGTAAAATTGTGTTAAAGTTTTCTTTAAATGTCCCCCAATCCTTTCCCATGGGATGCTCTCTGTGTTGTTTAATTAATATAGAGTTGTTTCTCTTCCTGTACATAGTTCAGTTTGATTCTACTTCACCTTCCAGCACAAGGCCTTGTTTGCATTTTCTGCTGCAGTATAATGAGTGTTGTCGTGGAAGTATTATACACATGAATGCATAGAGCAAAGGAAAGAGACAAAACTGGGTAGTAGAGAAAGAACTAAAGAATTAGCCATTGTTTATTACATATGTGTGATATAATTCAAAGCCTTATTTTATTGTGTTTTTGACCAGAGACCTCACTCTGCCTTATTTGTTCCACCTAGGCCATTATAGTACAAGGTTGATAATTACAGAAGGATTAGCAAAATTTTACGAATGTTGAATCCAGATATGAAATTGAAGAAATAGATATAGCTTAGTGTTGATTCATGCAAAGTGACTGGTTGTGATACCCAGTATTGAAAACAATGATATGTAAATTCTGTTCACTATTATTTTTTTAAAATAACTTCTAAAAATGTGAACATTTCTTTCTCTATTTATTGGCAGTCTGGTGTAGATTATGCTGGGTGTAGCACTCCTGTACATCAGGTCGCTATTTTTAAACATTTTCAAAGCAGTAAAGGAACCATGTGTATGAGTTCCAAAAGGTGAAGAGTAATCTGGATCCTCCACTCCAGGGTCCTGCTCTGTTGTCCCTCCATCTTTGCAGTCCTGCTCCCTCCCTAGGACATGACACTCTATAATGATTGAGAGTGAGTCTCAGTATGAAGAGGCTTGGAATTGCCATTACGTGAGACAAGATTGACAGGCACTAGTCTTCAAATACAGGAATCAGAGCGCCTTTGAACTGGGTCATTTCTGTTACTGTAGAATTCCTAGGAGAGTGACAAAGATTCTAGAAACCAACTAAACTTCTCCAAGTCAGATCTTGTATCCTTCTAGGGGAAGTTTCTAACTGCCATAGGAGATGGTCTCCTGGGCCTTGTATTGGTTAAATGAGAGGAATAAACTCTGAGTAAGTTCAGGAAACACCCTTGCTGGCCTCTCTGCACCTGTTTCTCAGGCTCTGCATAACTAATTATATTTGGTTTTACTGCTTGCTGCCTTAGGGCAAAAATATTTAGCAATGTTATTGATAATATGATTTGATATAATTTGAAAATCATAATATACAATATCAAACTGTGTTCCTCTGTGTTTCCTTTGACAGGGCATGATCTCCAATTGATGAATCTCACTCCCATGCAGGGATTGCTCTGAAATGTCTATAGATATTTTTATACTCTCTCAGCAATCCCATATAGGCCAGAAAGGTTGTCCTAGGAAATTTGTATTACTGTGGTGCATCAGGGCAGGCATAAGATGGAGTTCTGTAGAGGATGGAAGCTTTGTCTATTCTTAAGATATCCAGCCTGTCCCCACAGAAGTCAGCTCTATGAAACTTGCATGGGTTCAGCCAGTTCAAATCTAACAACAACCCAACATTCATACCACTCTTGATCTTTCTGTTGATAGTTCTCCAGAACTCACAGACAGGGGAACCACTCTCTCCTTTCCATGCTAGCTCTGTGGTTTATATTTAAACAAATGAGTTCATAATGGTGTTGACACTTTGCAAAGACAAGAGCAGAAGGGCACTAGGCCATGGAGGAGAACGAATTTCTGCCTCCCTACAGTTGGTGAAGGAGATGCTTTCTGAGTATCATGTGATCTGCTAAAGATAAGAAAAAATAATGATAAACTCTGAGAATGAATTACAGGAGAAAAATAAATGTACTGGCAAGGAAACAAACATTCCAATAAAGTCGCCATTTGAAGCTGCTCATGTATGTGAGATGAGCCAGGTCAGATGGGAAACAAATTGGGATTTCTAGGCACAGGTTCTTGTTTATACAACTTGTTGGCTTAATCTGAGACAACAAACAAACAAACTGTTTATACCACAGAACCCCACTGTCCATGGTGTTGTTTTCTTTTTCTTTTTGTTATTATTGTTTTAATCAAAATAGTCAGATTGTATCCATGCTATCTATAGCAGTATTATTTCTGTTCCTGGCATTCAGCTTTTGTATAGCCAAAGTGTATGTGCATTCTTCTAATTAGAAAAAACAAAACAAAAACAAAAAAGCATACATAGACAGAAATTATAGGATTCAGACATGTCAAAGTTACAAGAGAGCCAAGAATCTAAAGAAGTCTTAATTGGGCCTTGGTGCCTCTAACAACAAAAGGTGTATGAGTGTGTTTATCTTTTTGTGTGTAAGGGGGATCATTGTGCACCATACAATGAAGTCCATTCAGTGTCAGTCAGTGTCAATCTAGAAATTGAGAGAAAGACTATCCAGTTTCAGGAAACAGCATAATGAGCACACAGGGTGAGAGAGCAAGACAGACTCCATTTTAAAGAAAAACTTCACTTCTAACAGCACTAGACCAGAAGCTGAACTAAGTTCCAGTAAAACTTTAAAATAGCTTTCATAATAGCCCCAAGGGAAATAAACAACCAGCTAGGACCCCTTCAAGGTGACACCACCTGGGTGGGTAGGCTGCTGGCCAAGAAATAGTTTTGATAAACAACACCTACTGGACCCAAATATCCTTGAACAATGTCTGCAGGCTCCAAACGTCCTTCCATCACTGTTGTTGATGGAAATTCCCCTGGGCCCCAGCCAGTAACCCAATCTTGTAACACCAAGGCTTGTACCTCCCAGCTTGCTGTTTCTCCCTTTAAAAACCCCTCACTCTGAAAGCCCAGGGCCATCCTCCTCCACTCGCTTAGTCAAAGTGTTGGACACCGACCAAGTCCGGCTTGCTTTCTGTTAATAAACCCCTGTATGTTTGCATCAGATATTGGCTCTGTGGTGGTCTTGACTGGACGTCTTGAGAAATGGGCATTGCAAGGGCTTCTGATAATATGAACTAGTCTCTTACATTCCCGGTTTGGAATTCCACTGCTCTGTCCCAAAGTTAACTGAGCAGGAGCCCAAAATATTGCCAAAGTTTTCATACTCCACACCCTGAGGACTCCACAGCATGAAATGCAGCTACATCTCTAACTCTAAAATAATAACAAATTTGATTACTGCTACCAAAAGCAATTCAGGATGAGGCTTACTTATAAATAAATGTATAAAATTATATTTATGAGGAAATGTAAAGTGACTCCCCACAAATGTATGGGGACAACTTCCAATGAAGTATTCTTTGTGGTGTTAGGTCCAGCAAACTGAACTTTGAAAGGAGTTTTATTTTGCCCTGATTGTATTTTACTGGCCAAATTCATAGTATAGTATATTTCTTGCTAATTCACAAACAGTTCTAGTCTCTTATATTTAATGGATATATATATATATATCCTAATATGTTGCCAGAGTTTGTTATCTTTTGTTTCATTAAAGAAGAGCATGTGAATGGAGGTGGTCACTGATAAAGATCTCGTCCAGGTATGGTGTACAATAGGGGCATCATGAATCAGCATCATTTCATTCTTTAATGTGCTCTTGAAAAGTTGATAAAGATATTAAAGGACTGTGAAGTGACAGACAAAGGACACTCATATGATTATTTCTGAGCAAGTCTCCAGGCTAATCTTCTCTGTCATCTCAGTCCCAGGGCAGCTTCCTGCTCCCCCAGGGTTTCTGACACACTCAGGATGTGGTTTGCAACACTGTGTCTTGCACAGTAATAGACTGCAGAGTCCTCAGATGTCAGGCTGCTGAGATCCATGTAGGCTGTGCTGGAGGATTTATCTACAGTCAGTGTGGCCTTGTCCTGGAACTTCTGATTGTACTTAGTACCACCACTTCTAGGATAAATGTATCCAATCCACTCCAGGCCCTGTCCAGGCCTCTGCTTCACCCAGTGCATATCATAGCTAGCGAAGGTGTAGCCAGAAGCCTTGCAGGACAACTTCACTGAGGACCCAGGTTTCCTCAGCTCAGGGCCAGACTGCTGCAGCTGGACCTGGGAGTGGACACCTGTGGAGAGAAAGACAGAGTGGATGTCATTGTCACCTCAGTCCCTGTTCCTTCTTCAGGTTTGGAACTGGAAAGCCCCTTACCTGTAGCTGCTGCCACCATCAAGAGGATGATCCAGCTCCACTCCATGGTGAGGACCTTGTGTGCTCAGTGACAGTGGAGAGGACACTGGTCATATGTTGTTGTGGGTGTGAACATCCCTATATTTACCACCATAGACTCACATGATTTGCATATTCATGAGACAGGGTACTTCTTACATAAGGACCCAGCCCTGCTGGAGAAGAAGAGGGAGAGGAAACCTAGGGCAGGCTGAGGATGTTGAGGACAAAATCCTCCAAATCCTGTTTGAGGAAGTAGACCTGTGTAGACCCTGTGGAGGATAATTATGAATGGAAATTTGAAAAACTCCCAAATTAGGAGAATTTCTAATATTTTTTCATGTACAAGCAACTACTATTTGCTTTTGCAGCAGGTTGCAGGTGTGTGTTCCTGTTTTTTTTTTTTTTCCTTTTTGAAATACTTCTCTTTTTTCTCAGTTTGCTTTCTATAGAGAGAAAGAAAGGTTGAGGAGTTCAGTGGTAGGACTGTGGGAATGATCTTAGAGGAATTGGGCAAGGGCACTGTTATCAGAATACATTGCATGAAAAAATATATTTTTCAAAAATCAAAAATAAATCTAAATAAAATAAATGAAAAGATTTTTTATTTTTTAATACCTTTCTGTGTTCTGCCTATGAGTTAGCTGGTTTATCCCAAAGGCATTTAAGCTAATATCTGGGATGGTAGAGCTGAATCCAAAGAAGTTGACTGCCATACAGCTCATAAATATTCTAGAATATGGGTAATCCTAAGAATTTCTTTCTGGAATTGATTCTTACATTTGATGCATGTCTAAATATCTTCCTTCCATTGAGCTGGTGTTCTTTTTTTCAGTGTTCTTTTATTGAGAAGAGCAATAAAACACATGGTTATTCAAAAAAAAATTCTGTTCAATATTTATCAAAAAATTTTTACTGTGTTTGACCATGGAAACTTCACATATTTACTGCAGCAGGTGTTGCTCAGCTAACAGGCTTTAGGAAGGGAGTCCACAGAGGCTACAGAGTCCCTTAAAGCCCCCCCCCCATCTCATTTCTACCCTTTTGATTATTGGCTCCACTGTGCCCCCTGCTGGTCCTGAGCTCCCCTGCAGGTTGGTATGTCATGAGTTACACTGAACTTACACTTTTTATACTCTTATCATTCTGTTAAGAGTATATAAAGTCATATTGCTCACAGTAAACTCATCACAGCTTCAGTCTTGCTGTGGCTGCTCCATGCTGGCCTCGTTAAAATTCATTACTCACTGACCATAATCAGGAAACCCTGGCTTTGTAAGTAAGTGCTGGTGCTTACAAGGTTTGTAACAACTGGATTCATATTGTTGTTGAAAAACCATTTGCTCAAATCCTAGCAGAAATATTCATTAAATATTGCTCATATATTTAATCTCTTTTCTTCACTATACCCAGGAGATATTGAGAAGTTAATCCACAGACGCCTGTTGTCCTGAGTGTGCCCAACCTGCAGATTCTCTGTGGTCATCATATATCACGGGTAGTCATATAAATGGGGAGTGTGGATACAGATACTTACTGCTTGGTTTTTACAGTATGGCTGCCTGGGCCATCTGTAGTTTGAGGATGGAATAAGAGAGTGTGAAGACTATAGGGACCACAGGAAACACATCTCGTCATGACATCACCTCCACTTCCAGCCAAACCTCCCCACCTACATTTTTCTGCCCTTGTATTTTTGAAGTCTCAGGTCAGTACTAACCTTCCCTTCAAAACACTTGGTTTGTGAACTCCTGCTTTCTGATTAGTAAGCCCACACTGCTCCTGATTTTCTTCCTTTTTCCCACCCATGAGATGGGTTTCCATCTTTCTTAGAAAGTTGGTATACTTTCTTTCTTTCTTTTTTTGAAATCTCAAAACAGTTTTTATATGAATTTTCTTTTTTTTCTTATTAAGAAATTTTCTAATTCATTTTCCATACCAACCATAGATCCCCCTCTCCTCCCTCTTCCAACCCCCCAAGTTTCCCCACAACCTACTCCCCATTCCCAGCTCCTCCAAAGCAAGGTCTCCCATGGGGAGTCAGCAGAGCTTGGTACATTCAGTTGAGGCTGATCCAAAGAACCTTCTCCCTGCACCAAGGCTGTGCAAGGTGTCCCACCATAGGCACTAGGCTCCAAAAACCAGGCTCATGCACCAGGGACGGTTCCCGATCCCACTGCCTGGGTGCCCCCTAAACAGTTCAAGCTAAACAACTGTCTCACCTATCCAGAGGGCCTAGTCCATTACCATGGGGGCTCCACAGCTATTGGTCCACAGTTCATGAGTTTCCACTAGTTTGGCTGGCCATCTCTGCACATTTTCCCATCATGGTCTCAATGTTCCTTGCTCGTAGAATCCTTCCTCTCTCTCTCTCGACGATTGGACTCCTGGAGCTTGGCCTGGTGCCTGGCCATGAATCTTTTCATCTGCTTCCATCAGTCACTGGATGAAGGCTCTATGATGGCAGTTAGGGCATTCACCCATCTGATCACTGGATTAGGCCAGTTCAGGTACCCTCTTGACTATTGCTAGTAGTCTAAGGTGGGGTCATCCTTGGGGATTCCTGGGAACTTGCCTAGCACCCTGTTTCTCTCTATTCCCATGGTACCTTCATTTATCATGGTATCTCTTTCCTTGCTCTCCTACTCTGTCCCTGTTCCAACTAAAATTTCCCATTCCCCTACGTTCTCGTCCCCAATCCTTTGCCCTCCATTACCCCACCCCTCACTCCCAGTTTGCTCATGTAGATTTCATCTATTTCTCCTTCACTGGGTGATCCATGTGTCCCTCCTAGGTTCATCTCTGCTAGCTAGCCTCCCTGGAATTGTGGGTTGCAGTCTGGTTATCCCTTGCTTTACATCTAGTATCCACTTAAGAGTGAGACATACCATGTTTGTCCTTCTGAGTCTGGGTTACCTCACTCAGGATATTTTCTAGTTCCATCCATTTGCCTGCAAACCTCATGATGTCATTGTTTTTCTCTGCTGAGTAGTACTCCATTGTTTATATGTACCACATTTTCTTTATCCATTCTTCAGTTGATGGGCATCTAGGGTGTTTCCAAGTTCTGGCTATTATAAATAGTGCTGCTATGAACATAGTTGAGCATGTGTCCTTGTGGTATGATTGAGCATTCCTTGGGTATATGCCCAAGAGTGGTATAGCTGGGTCTTGAGGAAGATTGATTCCCAGCTTTCTGAGAAACTTCCACACTAAATTCCAAAGTGGCTGTACAAGTTTTCACTCCCACCAAGAGTTGAGGAATGTTCACTTTCATATTGCTGTTTCAAATGGCCCTTACTTTTAGCTCTCTTTCCCCACATTCCCTCCCTCCCTCCCTCCCTTTTTCCTCACCCTCCCCTTTTGATCCTCCCTTCCCCCCATGCCCCCATGCTTCCACATCTATCTATACTATTTCCTTTTCCTATAGGGGAGCTATCCTTTCCACCCCAAGCCCTGAAGACTTGACT
>CABHPR010100797.1:0-10921 GCA_902168415.1 Peromyscus melanophrys
CCAAGGCCATGTTGTTTCTGATGTCCATGGCCAAGGCCATGAATCTGCGGAGGCCAATGGCCTTGGTCATGCCCATGCTTTTGGGCATGGTCAGCCTTATACTTTGTTTGTCTTTCATGCCCGTGAGCGGGTCTTTGCTCATTTTCTGGATTCTGCTCTTCTTGCACCATGGCAGTATAGGGTGGACTTACAGTTGTCCCTGCTTTTGTTTCTTGTACTTGGACTACTCGGAAAGGTGAAAAGCCTGGAGGCCTTCTCATCATTGTAATCTAAACAGGAAACAGTAAAATGAATACATTATGTTAGAACCATGCTGTTCATGAGGGCAGACTAAGAACCTGATGATGCCATTTTGGTTTGCAATGGGGTGATTCTTTGCCGAGTTTGAAATACTATGTTAATTTTCTAGGAAAATGAATTAATGATATTGTTTCTCTTTTGATTATTCTTAAAATTTGTAGACTTTGTTTGTGGTACTGAAGATTGAACTCAGAGCCATTGTACATATTGGGCAAGTACTCCATCATTGAGTTACATCCCCAGCCTTGCCCAACTATTGTTCTTAACAATACTCCAAGGCCTTAAGAGTTTTTCTTCATTTGGAAAAGCTGGGTGGTTGAACTACACGATAGCTCGGGTACACTGTTGGATGACTGATATCATTTCTATTACAAGCATTGCTGTTCTTATCCTTAAAGGCCTGAGCATCTTCACAGCTTCACTTTGTCAGCTCAACCACCACAGGGCTTGCTCACAAAGCTTGGTCGGAAGGCTTTTTACAATGTGTTAGAGACAGTATACAAATACAAGGACCTAAACTAGAAAAAGAGAGGTGGCCACTTGCACGAAAGCATGGCTCCGTGGATGCTCTGCACTTCCACTTTTACCACCTGTGAGAAGGCGGCCGTTCAGAGGTGTTCAGAGGTGAAAGAAGTTTGGGCTTCAGAGTCAGGCAAGATCTTCCAGCTATCAGGTTCATGATGGAAAGGGCGGGCTCTGATCTGACCTGCACTCGACGCTGTACAAACTAACTTCACTTTTCTGCAAAATAAAAATAACAGCACCTGCCTCCCAGGGTCCTAAGGACTGGTGGGAATGTACAAAAAGTCTGCTGTGCAGAGCCTGGGACAAGAGACATCGTGATGTTATTCACTCTGGAGCCTCACAGCATTTCAAATCTTTTTTTTTTTTTTTTTTTCTGGAGCTAATGACCAAACCCAGGGCCTTGCACTTGCTAGGCAAGTGCTCTACCACTGAGCTAAATCTCCAACCCTAAATATCCTTTTTACTTTTTTTTTTGTTTGTTTTTTGAGACAGGATTTCTCAGCGTAGTTTTGGTGCCTTTCCTGGAATTCACTCTGTAGATCAGGCTGGCCTCGAACTCACAGAGATCACCTTCCTCTGCCTCCTGAGTGCTAGGATTAAAGGTGTGTGCCACCACCGCCTGGCCCTTCTTTTTTGTTTTTTTTGACAGGGTTTCTCTGTGTAACAGTTCTGGCTGTCCTAGAACTCACTTTCGAGACCTCGAATTCATAGAGAAATGCCTGCCTCTGCCTCCACATGGCTCACATTTCAAATCTTAGTGTTCCATCTTTGACAACTAACAAAGCGCCAGTCACACGGGGCGTTCTTTAAAGACCTAAAAGGATGATGCAGAGTAATGCCTTATGTGTGTGAACCCCTTGAGAACCTTTTAAAAGTGCAGGTTAGGATTCATTAACTGTGGAAGGGGAATGAGTCCACATTTCTCACAAAGTCCTTGAATGTACAATGCAGAGCACAGCGTTGCATGTGCCTCAGGCAGGTCTAGTGTTGGGGCCCTGGGCAGGCTCCTCACTGCCAGCCACAGAACGTCCAGGGAACACTTACAATGAGTTAAGTGACCAACAGGTTGCCTGTTCTCCTTTCCAGCCATAAAAATCAAGATCAGCATAGAAACGTGCAACTTCTTACTATTTTAAAAAGATAGCTTCTCCTCCCCCAGTGTATTTCAGTAATGACTGGTTTTCAATACGCAGACACGGCTTTTTGGAATAGGCAGAATTGACTCCAAGCTGACCGAAACTGAATTCCTACCATTTCTAACTCTTGGCAGTTGACAGTCGCTTCCGCTTTGTTCTCCCATGGCTTCAGGTACACCTTAGCATTGCAGTTGAGACTTTGCTAATCAGGAAAGCAGAAGCCAAGAGGAAAACCGTTAGTCACGAGGCGCCTGAGCAAGTGATTCTTAGAGCATCACACAGGCGCGGTGCCACTCACCCCAGCGGGCTTGGCCTCACAATTTGCGGTCAATTCTGTGTTACTCTCCTTGGAACACTCAGTTTCTCTGGCTATGAACTCCATAGTGTATAACATTCCACTCACCACCTGTAAAATTAATTAGAACAAAACAAGTGTTTAATAAGGATTTGTATAATAAATCATACTTTTTTACTCCGATGAGTTTGAAGTTAGAACCTTGAAATTTTAATTATATATTGACCATCTTAAATAGTCATACTCCTCAGGCTACCAATATCTGATACAGACTTTCAGTTTGTGTGCATGTCTAAGATTTCTAGATATTAGTTGGGCTAACTTCCTTTGCTGAGGGGAAGAAAAGCAGGCTACACTGTGTTGTGGGATGTTCTGTATGGCAAATGTGTTGCTAATAAAACACTGATTGGCCAGTGGCTAGGCAGGAAGTATAGGCGGGACTAACAGAGAGAATAAAAAGAGCAGGAAGGTGGAAGGAGACGCTGCCAGCCGCCGCCAGCCGCCGCCAGCCGCCGCCAGCCGCCGCCAGCCGCCGCCAGGACAAGTAGCTTGTAAAGATGCTGGTAAGCCATGAGCCACGTGGCAAGGTATAGCTTTATAGAAATGGATTAATTTAAGCTATAAGAACAGTTAGCAAGAAGCCTGCCACGGCCATACAGTTTGTAAGCAATATAAGTCTCTGTGTTTACTTGGTTGGGTCTGAGCGGCTGTGGGACTGGCGGGTGAGAGAGATTTGTCCTGATTGTGGGCCCGGCAGGAAAACTCTAGCTACAAATGGCACCAGAACGTGGGGCAGGAATTTCCACTTAAGACCTGAGAAAGCATAAAAAGAAGATTCTAAAACGGAGCTAAAACAGCTTACTAGTTGTCTTTCTCAAGTTAGCCGCAGCCTGCGGGCTTGAGCTACTGTATGGCGGGTTCCTGGCGTGCATGTTTGACCTGCAGTATGGCGGGAATGAGGGATCTGCAAGTGGCACATTAAGCTGCGTGGTGGATTTAGCTTTTGCTAGTACAAAACCAAAAAAAGAGGTTTCTGGGCTACACGCTGCTTTGATAGAAGCATAGACCCACGAAGGCTCCCAGAGCTAGCGGTAAACGTATCACCGCCATGTTGGGAAGCTGAGGTGGGCGGAGCCAGCAGCCACAGCACCGTTTCAGTCTTAGAATGCTGCAGTTTAAAGTAACAGGTTCACAATAAGACAGATTCAGATGGAACAAGACTTTAAATGCTTTAAAATGTTTGTAAAAATGTACGTAGGCTTCAAAGAGAGATAAAAAGGAATATATACAGTTATATAAAGAAATAGATAGTTTTGAAAAATGAAGTCTTTAAAGAGACAGTAAAGGTAGTATAAAATATAAGCCACGTAAAGATGGATATCACACAGAGAATCTGGATTGTGTTGTCTTTGGGATTCTTAACTGTAGAGAGATATTTGATTGTAAAGGAAGCTGAGTTAAACCAATATGTATATTTTAAAGATACCTTGACTTTAAAATTTGGATGTAAAGATATGTTGCTTTGGAAAGGAAGCTCTGATTTTGTTTCCACAGAAAGCCAGAGGCTATGGGTTTGTTCCAGATTAAGATACATCAGGTTTGACCAGCCAAGACCACCTGAAAGGTCTCCAATGACGCCATGGCCCAGATGATCCAACATCCAGAACCGTTTCAAGGCAACTGGCTCAGACGATACACCCTCATGGACTACTCCATAATCCTAAAATTTTCTTTGTGTCCTCATAAGATACAGCACCCCCCTCCAGCAGGAAGTAGTAAGAGAAGCTACGCCCAAATTCCCAAATTATATGTAATTTACTTTAAGGTTAAAACCTTCCTTTTTGAAAAAAAAAAGGGGGGAGGGGAAGTGCTGTGGGATGTTCTGTATGGCAAATGTGTTGCTAATAAAACACTGATTGGCCAGTGGCTAGGCAGGAAGTATAGGCGGGACTAACAGAGAGAATAAAAAGAACAGGAAGGTGGAAGGAGATGCTGCCAGACACCGCCAGCCACCGCCAGCCACCGCCAGGACAAGCAGCATGTAAAGATGCTGGTAAGCCACGAGCCACGTGGCAAGGTATAGATTTATAGAAATGGATTAATTTAAGATATAAGGACAATTAGCAAGAAGTCTGCCACGGCCATATAGTTTGTAAGCAATATAAGTCTCTGTGTTTACTTGGTTGGGTCTGAGCGGCTGTGGGACTGGCAGGTGAAAGAGATTTATCCTGATCGTGGGCCAGGCAGGAAAACTCAAGCTACAACACTGTTTACTTTAATATGCACATATCAGTTTTAATGTCCAAAAGCTGCAAACTGAACTCACCAGTAACTCAGGGCTTAAATTACAATACAGTCTGGGGTATGGAATGCAACCTTAAAATGTTTTCTTTAACATTGTTTGCTGTCTTGCAGCCAAATACCGAATCAGTAAATTCTTATGTAGATTAAATTACACAATTAGGAAAATATTGAGGTTATCTATTGTTTCTCTTGTATTTTTAATGTTAAGAAACCTCTTAAATGTTTAAACTATTTATTTATTTATTTATTTATTTGTTTGTTTGTTTGTTTGTTTGAGACACGGTCTCACTATGTAGCCCTGGCTGGCTTGGAACTCACTGTATAGACCAGGCTGGCCTCAAACTCCCTGAAATCTCCCTGCCTCTGTCTCTCCAGTGCTAGGATTAAAGCCGTGCCCCACCATGCTCAGCCTGAGATTTATTTATCCTGATTTTGTATGTATGGGTATTCTTGTATATACATCTGTGCAACACATGGGTGCAGCAGTGTCCTGAGAGCCCAGAAAAGGACATCAGATACTCTGAAACTGGAGTTACAGAGGGTTGAGAGCCACCATGTGGGTCATGAGAGCTGAACTCGGGTCCTCTGTAAGAGGAGTCAGTTCTCTAAGCCCCTGAGCCATCTCGGCAGCCCTCCCATTTAAGTATTTAGTAACGGTTTTAATCACGACATGAAGTTGTCTATAAACAGTTGTCTATAGCCCAGCTTTGTGATCTAATTATTTATTATGAGATTTAAATGTATGTGTGTGTGTGTGTGTGTGTGTGTGTGTGTGTGTGTTTGGAGTTTACAAAGCTATTGAAAAGAACACATCTATATGTAGTGACCTGGAAGGGCAGCTCTTACTGAAAAAGAGGGGACTTACACACCGATACTACAATCTCATTTTGTAAAAGAACAATTGAAACCTTCTGTAGCTCTTTATGCTTTTATTGTTTGATCTTTGTTGTACTAGGGATGGGTGCTAGGACCCCGTCAGGGACCTACCATTGAGCTATATTCTCCAAGTTTTTTATTTTTATTTTTTTATTTGAGGTATAACCTCATTGTATAACTCAGAGTGGCCTGGAACAAGTGGTCATCAAAACCACCAACCTTCTGCCTCAGCCTTCCCAGTGCTAGAATTATAGGTGTGAGCCGCCATCCTGGCCTCCCGATGCTGACGGCTCAACTTGATTCAGAACTTGGGGGGACAAATTCAACATGCCCAGGACGGTTTTAAGACTGCATCCATACCACCACCATCAGTGGCCCTCTGATCAAGGTTTTCAGTGCATGAAGTCCAAAGCCTCTGTGCCCAAGTTCATTCCTTTGTGGTTTTTTTTTCCCCAGTAGAGAACACTGTCAATATAAATTCCAAATGTATTTGAAAATTTAAAAAAAATGACTAATGAATAAATACTCATCAGAACCCAGGATATGGAGGGGCATTCCTAGGAGAAAGAGTGGGAGCAAGCCTAAAGTAGAAGGGAAATGTTTAAATGGATAGCTGATGATGAAAAGAATTTCCCAAAAATCACAGCAAGTGGCTTAGCACAGTGGTGTATGCTTTCAGTTCCAGCGCTTGGGAGCAGAGACAAGTAGATCCCTGCGAGTTTGAGTCCAGTCTGGACTATATATTGAGCTCTTGTTTCAAAAATAAAATGAAAATAAAAGTATTTAGAAACATATCTAACCAAAGAAGTCAAAGACCTCCACAGTGAAATTTTCAAGATATTGGCAAAGTAAATTACAGAAAACACTAGACAATAGAAAAATAGTCCATATTCCTGAATAGACAAAATTAATATTGTAACAATGTCTGTACTACCCAAATTAATATACACAATTAATGCAATGCCTATAAAAGTTCTCATGTCATATTTCACAGGTTTAGAAAAAAATAATACAAGAATTCATATGGAACCCCAAAAGAGTGAACAGCCAAAACAATCCTGAAGAGCAAGAACAATGTTGAAGGTATTGTAGCTCTTGACCTCAAATATACATACAATAGATCCACAGGGACAGGGACAGCTACAACTGCCACAAAATAGACCAACAGCACGGGAACCAGCCCCAAGAACCAGCAGACGGGACTGCGTGAACATCTGGTCTCATACAGCAAAGGAAACAGCAGGGCACACACAGCCCACAGCGTCGGAGGTAATCCTTACCAGCTGCCCTTGAGACAAGGAGCTAATATCCAGAACTTACAAAGCATGGCAGACATTAAATACCAAGGGAATAAAACTGTCGATCAACAAATAGGCAAAGGAACTTATAGGCAGTTTTTAAAAAAGAAACACAAATGGCCAATAACTATTCTAAAAAGTGTTCAGTATCCCTACCCATCAGGAAAATGCAAATTAAAGCTACTTTGAGATAATACCTCGCCCCGCTCAGAATGGCTACTGTTAATTAATCTAACAACCAAGGATGTGAAGAGATATGAAGAGAAATGAACCCTTATTCACTGTTGGTAGGGATGAAAATTAATATAGCCATTAAGGGAATCATTTGAACATTCCTTAAAAAATAAAATAAAGTAGAACTACCATACAGCCCATCTATTTCACTCTGTGTATATGCCCAGAGAACTCCACACCCTACCATAGACATTTATATCCCCAGGTTTGTTGCTGTTTTATTCATTATAGCAAAGAATTGACATCAGTCTAGTTGTTCATCAACAGATGAACGGATAATGAAAATTTAGTACACATATATGTACTTTGGAATATTACTCAGCTCTGAAGAAAAAAAATAAAATAAAAAATTTGCCAGAAAAATGCATGGACATCGCATGTGGAATGAATATTAAACAAGGTCCCACACTCTCAGGAAGAAATTTATCACGTATTTCCTATTAGGAACCCAGCCAACAAAACACATATATCAATGTACATGTGAGTATAGTCTAAGAAGAAGAAAAGAGAACAAGAAAGAGGATATAAAGCTAATTGGTTTCTTAGTGTTAATTCTGTCGCGGACTTTTTGATTTTGGTGATGAATAAGTACATAAAATACAGTGGATACTGGAAATGTAAAACAATGTAAGCTTCACAGCTTCTGTTTTGATGCCAACTATGTTTGCTAAGTTCATTTAATTATTGGGTGTGGTTAATTTTGGTTTGTGATGTTTTTATTTGTTTATTAAAGTTTATTAAAAATCATAAGTTAAATAACACAATAAACTAACTGAAAAGGCCAACGGGCAAAGCTGAGACATAGGATAAATACTGTCATGAGCATAAAGCCCAACGTTGAAAAATGGACGTGGGACCTGAGCATCTCAGAAAAGAAATTACAGCATGCACCAGTCTGAACAAGGCTTAATGTCGCTAATAAGCAGAGACAGGTGTTGTGAGAAAGCAGAGCAACATCGTTCTCAGTTGTCCACACCAGCAAGGACTGAGGGCATCCGCTGCTGGTCCAGTGCACATTGGTCCCTGCTGGAAAGGGTAGACTCAAGACCAGATTGTTTTTTATGACCTCCTACTCAAGGGCTGGATCCTGGCTCCCTTGTTATGAGGTCCTATGCTGTGGAATAATCCTTTTGTTCACTGTGAATATGTATTACTCTAATTGGTTAATAAAGAACTGACTGGCCAATGGCTAGGCAGGGTTTTCAGGGCAGAGAGAACCCTGAGAAGAAGGGCAGAATCTGAGGAGACTGGAGAAGACAACATGAGACAGAGAGAGCAAGATCGGAAGTACGTACATGAGGTAAATGAGCCTCAGGGCAGCACATAGATTAATAGAGATGGGTTAGTTTAAATTATAAGAGCTAGGTAAAATGAGCCTAATTTATCGGCTGAGCATTTATATTTAGTATTAAGTCTGTGTGGTTATTTGGGGGAGCAGCTGGCAGGACAGAGCTGATCAGCAGTCTAAACAGAAAAGTCTGCCTACAGTTCTCTCTCCGAGCACAGAGTTCATTCCTAAATGGTTCTTTCTCTCCTTTTTTTCAAGACAGGGTTTCTCTGGGTAGCCCTGGCTGTCCTGGAGCTCACTATGTAGACCAGGCTGGCCTCAAACTCACAGAGATCCACCTGCCTCTGCCTCCCGAGTGCTGGGATTAAAGGCATGCGCCACCACCACTCGGCCCTCAGCTCCTTTCTTGAACCTACCTTCCATTTCTCCATTTTGTTTCCTTAACACTAATATGGGAGTTTGCATCAAAAGTCTCAGGTATATGCAAGTTGTTAGTTCAGTGTAGAAGCCCAAGGCCTTGGGTTTGGTCCCCAGAACCACAAATAAACACACAAACAAATCCCTCAAAATTAGATATATACAAATTCTTTTACAGTCTGAGGACTTCTGTTAAAAGGAACATTCTCAAAACTGTGCACATAGATTTTCAGCATTTGTTCATCTGAACAGAGATGCAGCACAACATCCCTAGCCCCAGGGAACACTATAACCAGCCCCAGGGAACACCATCCACAACCCCAGGGAACACCATCCCCAGCCCCAGGGAACACCATCCCCAGCCCCAGGAAACACCATCCCCAGCCCCAGGGAATACCATCCCCAGCCCCAGGACCAGCAGCAGTGGAGCGGGAACAAGTGACAGGAAGTGGCAGAAACCTCCCTCACTAAGGGCGGCGGTTCAGAGCTTGGTTTTACAGTTATCAATCCAGTTTGGAGTGGATGCACACTCTAATAGGACTAAACAAATAATGGCAAGGCAAGTTTAGGCAAGTTTAAAACTATACAAACATCTTTAGCAACTTAGCAAGATCTCTGTGAAGAGACTGCATGGTAACAAGTTCCTCACAGCTAATTGATTGCCTGGAAATCGCTACATCAAAGGCTTCTTTGAATAATCCAATAATAATCAGTCTAAGGATCAAGTGGATGTTTACAAATGAAATTCACCCTGTGTTCTAGTAGATTTGACAGCTAACTGAAGGGTTGTCTGCTTCCTGATCCCTTGGGCTCACGTATTATCTCACAGTCAGCAGTCCCTTCAAAGGTCACCGTGAGGTAGGAGTAACACATCATACAGAGATCAAGTGTCCGTTGAGAGTTACCTTAATAAAATTTGTTTACTCTTTTTGGTCGTAAAACTGAGGAAATTAGAACGATGAGAATAAATAGTCCATGACACCACCACCTAAAAACTACCCCCGTGAACACACCAACACTGCACCTATTCATCGCTTTTCAGTATTGCTTTCTGTATGGTACGTGGGAGCATAACGTGGATTCATTTTTACCATCTGCTTTGTATTGAATACTAAAGCACGAGACACTCCCCCATCGACCACTCCTTACAAAGATGCCTTTAAGTTTCTGCCTAACGCTCCACTGTCGGGATCTCCTAGGCTTCATTTAACCACTTCCATTATTGTGGATCCTGTTATTATTAGTGTGTATGTGGTGGGATGGGGTGGGCGTGTGCATGCCACAGCATGCATGTGGAAGTCAGAGGGCAACTCTGTGGAATCGGATCTCTCCTTCCATTCTTATGTGAGTTCCAGGGATGGAATTCAGGCTGTCTGTCAGGCGGGTGTAGGAAGTGCCTTTATCATCGGAGCCATCTCAATGGCCCGAGAGTTTGACAGGTTACCACATCTTTTTGCTCTTATAATCGAAACGACAATGACTATGATTGTATATGAAGTCTCTTGTTTCAGATTCCTAGAAATCCAACTGCTAAGCCGAAAGTATGAACTTTTAAGTGAGAATTTTCTTATGAGATTACAAAGATCATGTTGGATTCTGTAACAGCTTGGTTCTATTTTGATTACTTTTTTTTTTTTTTTTTTAACCTTGTATCTAGGAAGGCCAGCCTCGAGTCTTTAGAGTAGGAATCTGTCCTTGCACATTCCGGTCATAGACCGCCAGGACTGTTAGAGATTTTGGCCTTCCTTCCTTCCTTCCTTCCTTCCTTCCTTCCTTCCTTCCTTCCTTCCTTCCTTCCTTCCTTCCTTCCTTCCTTCCTCCCTCCCTCCCTCCCTCCCTCCCTCCCTCCCTCCCTCCCTTCCATCCGTCCTTTTTTTATTTTGGCTTTTCTAATCCAGCTGCTCTTTTTACATATGGTGCCACAAAGCCTGAGATTTTAATAACCACACAGAGTCACCAAGGACAGAGGCTATGGTAGAGCTGATCCTCTGACCCCAGACGAAGGTAACTAGCCTTTATTGATAGGGTGTGAAAGGAGAGCTGAGCCCCCAGAGATATAGTTGTAGGACATGAGGGCATCCAGAGCAGAGGGAAAGGAGGGAGAAAGAACGTGGCCATGTGAGAGTGAAGGGCAGTTAATGGCGACTGACTAGTGATGTGGATGAGTCCAAATGGCTTAGCATTTCTTTCTCTCTCTTTCAGTGTGTGTGTGTGTGTGTGTGTGTGTGTGTGTGTGTGTGTGTGTGTG
>CABHPR010100799.1:0-13814 GCA_902168415.1 Peromyscus melanophrys
AGCATTCATAACTAATAAGAAGTCTCTGTGTCATGATTTGGAAGCTGGTTGGTGGCCCAAAAGAAAAAGCCTGGTGCAAGATGCCATGGATTTACTCCATGTTCAGCCTGGAATAGGTGAACAAAAAATGTCCCAGTTTTCACCTTTCCCCGAGAAGGAAAATAATGACGCCACGCAGTCGGTGCCGCCATTTGTCTCGGGACCTGTCTTGCCAGTGCTGAGTTCTGGCAGGCCTGACACGGTCCAGCCATGAGGAGGATGGTGGTTTTGTCTGTGTCAGTAATAGCCTCCTCTGCCAAGCTTACTCAGCACATCAGCACACAGCAAAGCCATAGCTGCCTGCTCTGCCCTAGCAAGGGAAAGTGTCACAGAGAACCCCAGAGTCTCTGGTCAGGCTGATGTACGATGGACAGTGTGGTCATGTTATTTCTTCCTCATAGTGGAAGCCAAGAGAGGTGCCTGCTCTGTCTAAAGCGTAGACACCAGCATGGAAGGTCAAAGAATGCGAAGACTCAAGGCAAGGGAAATGACATAAACAGCTGATGTTTTCTTTCTTCCTTTTTTCTTTTTTTTTTTTTTTGGGGGGGGCTGCTTTTTAAGACAGGATCTCTGCATAGCTCTGGCTGTCCTGGCCTTGAATTCACAGAGATCCACCTGCCTCTGCCTCCCGAGTGCTGAGATTAAAGGTGTGCGTTACCACACCCAGCAACAAGGTGAAATTTTCAACAAAGAAATGGATAATATCAAAAAATATGAAACAGAAAGAATGGAGCTGAAGCAGGATATGATACTTGAATTAAAATTTTCACTAGAGAGATTCAACAGACCAGATCAAGCAGGGGGGTAAAAAAAAAAAAAAAAAAGAACCGATAAATCCAAACATACATCTCTAGGAATGATTGGATCAGGAGAACAAGGAGGAAAAAGAATGGAGGAAGCTGAAGGTTCTTGGAGGACACTAGCACTTAGATGGACTCATTATCAGAGCATTTGATGGACAAGAGGAAAGTCCTGAAGGTTTACTTGTAGACGCCTTCCTGCATCTGGGAGAAGGAAACGCCCATATCTAAGAAGACATCAGGTTCCCAAAACAGATGGAAACTAAGAAATCTACTTTTCTTTGTGGAAATACATTGTAATCAAACTATGAAAACAAGAATTTTGGAAGCAACAATCTACAAATGTCTTGGATCACTCTTGGTCACTCTTGGATCCAACAGATGTTTGATGATTGTTCATTTTCATGGATTTTTAAATTTTCCTCTTTTCCCATGCTATTCACCAGTTTCATCCCTTGGTGGTCAGAAAAGGCATTTAATCTCCTTAAACTTAAGATGTGTTGTGACCTAGCCTAGGTTCTATCCTGAAGTGCTTTGCTTGTTCACATGACAAGAAATTGTATTCTGTGAGACACCACATTTTCATTAGAAACATATAAGGGAGTGAAAATAATAATTTCTAAGTGCTAGGGAAAAAAACTGTCAACATAAGAATGTTATGCTTAGCAGAAAATATTCTTCAAAAATGAGAAGGGGCCGGGGAGCTGACTCAGTGGGTAGAGAACTTACTATGCTGGCTTGAGGACCCCAGTTCAGATCCTCAATGCCCCTGTAAAAGCAGGGCACAGAGGTACACACCTGTAACCCCAGCATTAGGGAGACAGGCGGATCCCATGAGCTCACTGTCCAGCCAGCCTAGCCAGGCTGGAGATACCGGGTTCAGTGAGAGACCCTGTTCAAAAAACAAGGTGAAAAGCAATCAATGAAAAGACTTGAAGTCAAGCTATGGCTCTACATGCACACTGACCCACAGGAACACATACATACATATAACACACACACACACACACACACACACACACACACACACACACACACACAAACGATGGAGACTTCCCTAGACAAACAAAACTATAGGAGTCCATCACCACCGGATTTGCTTTAGAGTCTAGAGTCTAAAAGGAATTATCCAAGTTGAAATGAAAGGATGGTAGTGACACAGTTGCATGGGAAAGTACTAAGCACATTAATACAGGAAAATTCGTAGACACATATAAAACGTGGTATCACAGTGATGGGAGTGAGGGCATCACTGTTTGCTGCATAATAAAAGTAAAAATTCAAAAATATGAAAAATGGCTGTAGCCAAAGTATGTTAAAAGATGCATAGTAAGCCAGGCGGTGGTGGTGCATGCCTTTAATCCCAGCACTCAGGAGACAGAGCCAGGCGGATCTCTGTGAGTTCGAGGTCAGCCTGGTCTACAGAGCGAGATCCAGGACAAGCACCAAAACTACACAGAGAAACCCTGTCTCAAAAAACAAATGCATAGTATGGATAGATGTAAATTGCTAAATCAATAAAATACATCATTTTGCAGGTGGTTGTAGCTACATTGTCACCAGTTGACAGTAGTATACTGTTATATTTTATGTGTGTATCAAGAAAATACCTGGGGGGGCTGGAGAGATGGCTCAGAGGTTAACAACACTGACTGCTCTTCCAGAGGTCCTGAGTTCAATTCCCAGCAACCACATGGTGGCTCACAACCATCTATAGTGAGATCTGGTGCACTCTTCTGGCCTGCAGGGATAATGCAGACAGAACACTGTGTACATGATAAATAAAATAAATCTTAAAAAAAAAAAAGAAAAGAAAATACCTGTAGACGTTATACAAAAGAGAAAAGAAGTGAAGCTTATTGTTTTAGCTCTCCAGAGAGACATGGCTTCAAATCATAACACTGCACCCCACCCTTGGTCCCTAAAGTCTCACTTGCATCTCATAATGCAAAATACATTTAGTCCATCTCTAAGAGTTCTCATGGTCTTTAACAGCCCAACCTGGCTCAAATGAGCTAAAACAGTAAGTTTCGTTGCTCTGACAAAACGAGAGAGGAAACATTCATTTGGCTCACAGTTTCAGAGGGATTTCAGTTCTTCAGAGTGGGGAAGGCATGGCAGAGTGTGACAGAGCCGCTTTGTGGTGAGAGGATGTGGTGGAGGCTTGTTCACATGACATGATCAGAAAAGAGAGAAAGCATGCTCAAACGAAGAGTCCATAGATCGCTTCCTTTTCTCATTACGTGGACCAAACACCTGATAAGAAGCAGAGTTTGTCTAGGCTAACAATTTAAGAAAAGGCCCAGTGCGTCATGGTGAAGACGTGCTGCAGGAGTGTGAGGAAACACATTACATCCACAGTCGGGGAACAGAGAGCAATGAATGCTGGTGCCCAGCTCATTTTCTCCTTTTTAGTTAGTCTAGGACACCAGCCCATGGGATGGGGCTGCCCTATTCAAGCCGGGTCTTCTCTGTCATATTAAACCTTTCTGGAAATACCTTCATAGACACACTCAAAGGTGTGCTTCTGTGGCAATCCAAATCCCTTCGAAGATTAACAACCATGACTCCACCCTTTGTCACTTGACCTTCAAACACATCACTTTAAATCATAACACTGCACCCTACCCTTGGTCCCTAACATCTCATTTGCATCTCATAATGCATCTGTAAGAATTGGTCCGTCTGTAAGAGTCCTCGTAGTCTTTAACAGCCCAACACTGCTCAAAAGTCCAAAATCTTTTGAGGCTTAATGTGATCTACTAAGTGTAAACAATTACAAAAAATAAATTATGGCACTAGAGAGATGGCTCAGCAGTTAAGAGTGCTAGCTGCTCTTCCAGAGGACCTGGCTTCAGTTCCCAGTATCTATATGGTGGCTCACAACCCCCTGTAACTTCAGTTCCAGGGGATCTGGCAATCTCTTCTAGTCTCCATGTGCACTGAATGCATGTGGTGTACAGACATACATTCAGGCAAAATACCCATATACTTTTTTTTAATCTTAAAAAAAAGAAGAACATAAATTACATACTTCCTATTATAATGTCACAGAATAAACATTTTCATTCCAAAGAAGAGAGATGAGGGCATAATTCTGCAACGCCATGTCCAGTGTCTGGAGCTGTGGTCTGGACTTTCACAGCTTGGGCAGCTTGGACCACCCAGTTCTGCTGCCTGTAACTTGCAAAACCTCTCTCTTGGCCTGGCTTCACCCTGGGCCTGCAGCTTTCTTTTGTGGACATCCCATGGTTCTGGGGTTTCCACTGAACCTTGGACTTCACACAATGGCTACCACTACTAGAGAGTCCAACCCTGCCACACGTTGCCTGTTCTCAATGGCTCTCTGGAAACATGGCACAAGATGCCATGACCTCAAGTGTGTATCTGTCATGCTTTCAAAACCAGGGCCATATGGACAATGACAACAAATTCTGTTGCCAGCTTCAAATGCAACTTGGCACCCTCGGCCCAAGGTGGAAGAGGCCTCTGTGTGTCAACATGACTGCTCTCAGGCAGGGAACAGTCTTCAGCTGCATTCTCTGTCAGGGTCTCGCCTTTGGAATGCATTTTCATTTTTACATGTTGAAGGCTGTGATGGGTAGGGGCACTTTCCACAAAGCTCTAGGTCTCTCTTTAATGGGGCGAATTCCTCTAACAGTTGCTGCTGCATTTGTACCTACCTGTCTGCCACTTTAAACTCTCCTCTCCCTGCCAAGCGGCACATTTTCCACGTCTTTCAGCTCCACGTGCTGCTCTCTCCCACTGTGGACCTGGATAACAGCACTGAATAGATCATGGCACAGCTTGAATTGTCCCCCGTCATGAGATTTCCTCTGCCAAATATGTTAATCCATTACTTCTTAATTCAGTCTCATTCAGGTTCTTAGGATGCTGGCAGGATGCGGCCAGATTCTTTGCCAGAATGTAGCACAAATGGCCTCTAGCCCAGTTCCTGATAGAAGGCTTGTTCCCCTCTGTGATCTCATGAGTTGGGCCTCTACTGTCCACATTTCTCTCAACCTCTGGTCTTCTAACTCCCCGCTCCCCTCCCCGCCCTGTGACCATGGCCCGTTAATCTCTGCTTCAGTGTTCCAGGACTTCTCTAGCCCAAAGTTCCAAACTCTTCCACTTCCCTCCTACCATTAGTTCTGAAGGCCTAAGAACCGCGTGGTCTAGTTTATCCTAGCAGTGACCCGCCCCTGGTACTGGTTTTCTGTATTCGTTACCTCTCTCGTTGCCATGACTAAATGCCTGACAAGAAGCCGCCACAGGGAAGAAGGGCTTGTTTGGGCTCACAGTTTATGAAGGGACATAGCTCATCTAGGCAGGGAGGGCATGGCGGCTGGAGCGTGAGGGAGCTGGTCACAGGGCATCCACAGTCAGGATGCAGTGGAGATCGATGCTGGTTTGGCTCACTCTCCCATGTTTATTCTGTCTGAGAACTCAGCCCTCGGACGATGCTGCCAACATCCACATCCAGGATGAGACTCCTCTGTTCAGCTAAACTTTTCTAGAAATACCTCCATAGGAACATTCAGAGGTATGTTTCCATGGAAATTCTAAATTTTGTCAAATTGACGATGAAAATAATCATCACAGCATGTGCAACATTCGAAGGCCTACCCCTGGTCACCTAACTGACCAGCCAAGCCCCATTCCAAAGGCTCCACAGTCTTTAAATTATCACCACAGGCAGGTGACTAAGTACTCAGAAGATGAGCCTATGGGGGGACATTCCATATTAAATTGTAAGAGAGGTTGGAGTGTGGTTGTGAGGAATTCTTCCCATAATTATGAAGGACGAGAAGGCCTAACATCTACTCTCCATAAGTTTCACACACCAGTGATCTAACTTACTCGGAAGGGTTGAGAGCCAGGGTAGGAGACGAAATGGCACACCCAGCTTAAGTAGGCAATAGCAAGCAAAGGAGGCTAATCCCCCCCTTCTTCCACCTTTTGTTATATGCCAACTCTCCATGAATTAGATGATACCACAGTGAGGAAGAAAATCTACTTATTTAGTCCACTAACTCAAACATTCTCACAGATGTGCCCCAAAACCAAGTTTATCGCGAGCATCCTGTGACCCACTGAAACTGACACACATAAAGTTAAGCACCGTGCACAGGAGCGTCCAAGCCTATGAAACACAACACACACAAAGGGAGAAGTCAGAGAAAAGAGCCGTCAGATGACTGCAAGACAGTTAACTGAGGAGCAATAGTAAACCCTTCCTCGTCGATAATGATCGTACATGTAAATGAATTAAACTCTACAATAAAGAGACATGATGGGGCTGAATGAATGAAAACAAGATCCAATCATAAACTGTCTACAAGAAGCTCACCTTAGATTTCAGGGCACATAAATGTAGCAAAGGCAGTTTATCACAGCAAGTATTAAAGAAAAGAAAGATAGGGTCAGAAAAATGTCTAAGGCCAAGACAATCGCCAAGAAGCCTAATGGAGACAGCTGTGTTCTGAAATTGCCCTCTGGCCCACACACACATGCTACAAATGTGCACACACACCTCTACCCACACAGAATAGTGAGGTAGAGGAGTTATACTGTATAAATGTAGTAATTGGTTTGTTTGTTTGTTTGTTTGTTTGTTTGTTTGTTTGTTTGTTCAAGACAGGGTTTCTCTGTGTAGCCCTAGCTATCCTGGAACTCTTAGAGTTCTGTAGACCAGGCTGGCCTCAAACTCTTAGAGATCTGCCTGTCTCTGCCTCCTGAGTGCTGGGATCAAAGGTGTGCACCACAAAAGATACAAAATAAACAATTGGCTTCACACCTCAAGGAATTAGAAAAGAACAAGTCATACATTAACTAGTTTTACATCATCTTAACACAAGCTTGAGTCATTTGGGAAGAGGAAACCTTAATTAAGAAAATGCCTCTACCAGACTAGCCATTGGGAAAGCCTGTGGTGAATTTTCTTGATTGATGATTGATGTGGGAGGGCCCAACTCACTGTGGACCACATCACCTCTGGGAAGGTGGTCCTGCGTTCCATAAGAAAACAGGCTGAGCAAGCCATGAGGAGTAAGCCAGTCAGCTGAATTCCTCCATGGCTCCCTGCTTAAACTCCTGCCCTGACTTCCCTTGGCAATAGGCACCTTGCAGTCTAAGATGAAATAAGCCTTTCCTCTCCAAGTGGCTTTTGGTAATGCTATTTTATCACAGCAACAGACACCTAACTAGGACACCAACTAAGCCCAAAGTTAGCAAAAAGAATGGAATAAAGATGGGAGCAGAGATAAGCAAAATAGGGAACTGAAAGACAGTTTTTAAAAAATGAGTAAAGCATTACAATTCTGAAAAGATAAATACATTGAAATACTATTAGCTAGACTAAATAAGAAAAAGAAGGAATATTCAATGAAATTAGAAATTAATGGAAAACGGTATAGTTTATGTCAAAGAAATTTTAAAAGGATCATTCAAAACTACAATGATGAATTAATTGTGTACCACCAGGCTGGGTAACTCAGAAGAAATGAATAAATCAATTCCTAGAAACACAATATACCATATCTAAAACATGAAGAAACAGAAAAGTGTATGCCATCCATCACAAGTACAGAAACTGACTCATTGGCCAAGATCTCAAGAAAAGTTCACTAATAAAGTCTCACAAATTTAAAATCAATGCCAATCCATCTATCCACCTTCCAAAATTTTCAAGAGGAATAAAGACTTAAGAGGTCAGTATCAGTCTGATATCAAAGCCAGACAAAAATACCTCAGGATAGAAATCCACAGACCTGTGTCTCTGATGAATCTTGACCATGAGTGCTCTGTGTTCATCAAGGGATGGATCCATTGACAGGTTCAGAGGTGATGGCGACTGAGGGGGTGGGCCCTACTTTGAGGGAGCGGATGTGGGGGGGAATGAGGGGGGTGCTCTTAGGAGCTATGTCTTAACCTAATCTTCCCCCTGGCCCTTCCCTCTGACTCCTGCTTCTCTCTGCCTCTCCCTCTGTCTCTCTCCCTTTCTCTCACCCTCTTTCTTGCTGGCTGCATGGAGTAGCAGCCTCCTTCCGCCATACATCATCACCACTGCCTGCTTTGCCTCAGGCCCAAAACGGTGGAGCCAGCCAGCCAGCCAGGAACTGAAACTGCAAAATAAAATCAATCTCTCCCGCTTTAAGTGGATTTTCTCTGTTATTTTTTTCTCAGTAACAGAAAGCTAACACAGTGATACAAAATTATTGTACAGATTTTGAGGAAAGACAGAAAATAAGAAAATTTAACTGACTAATAATTACTAAATTATAAATGAACATTAAGTTAATAGTTTCTATTACTTGCATATTTTGCAGAAAGCCAACTAATATGGAATCTGATAGAAGTAATATCTCAGTAAATATTTTCTAAATCGTGAGTGTTTTCCTTTACTTTAAAAAAACATTTTGATGACTTGGTGATGTTATAGCATAAGACATGCTATGAGAATTCCATTGTTGACTATTTCTGTTATTTTAAGTTCTTAGTATTATAAGCTTCGAAATAAACATCTTCATAGAAACACATGTGCACACACATGCCCCTCTAGTCTCTCACATTCTCCCTTCCTGAGTGTGGACGAGTCCATCTGCCGCTGTTTACTGAGCCCTGATTGTATATGATCTTTGAGGAGTTACCTTTTCTCCATTTTCCTTGCTCTTCATCATCTCCCTGGCTGACTTCAGCTCTGGGCACAACTGGAGTTGGTCTACAAGCAGCCCAGCCCTCTTTCTGCTTATATCTCCCTCGGAGACCTCGGTGAGCAAGTCTGAAGCTGACGGCTCCACTGCCCACCACTGTCCAATATCTCCTTGACACTCACTCATAGTCTGCGTGTGACATGCCCCTACCAGGCTGGTGGGTTTGAATACTTGGTCCCCAGCTAATGGCACTGTTGGGGAAGCCGTGGAACTTTGGGGAGATGGGCTTTTCCTGGAGTAGATGGGCTTTGAGATTTATAGACCAGCCTCCCCTCCTGTCCCAGCTCTGCTTCCTGTTTCTCCAAGATGTGATGAATTGCAAAGTTCCACCTCACATTCCTACTGCTGTGGAGCTGACTGCTGTGTTTAGGAGGTGGGTCTCTTGGAGGCAGACGTTATAGGCTATAGCTTGCCCTGATTCCAACCTGACCACTTGTAACCTGATGAAATATAAGCAAGGCGTTTCCCACTTTGCCACCACAGGGCCTCACGAGCCTTCCCAGGCTCAGTGGGCTCCAATAAACCTCTTCTCCCAGCTGCTTCTTGTCGACTATTTGGTCCTAACAGTGAGAACGGGGCTACTCCACCCACTTCTGCTACTCCCCTTGTGGCCAGTGCTACCATAAGCCCCAGATATCCAACCCCTGCAAGCAGGATTGCTCTGGATGAGCCCTCACCTGGTGGTGGACATGCTCTTCAGCCCTTAGCTTTTAAACTTCTCTGCTGTCTCTTCTCAGGCTCGGGTACACTGACCTGCTTTTTGCCCTAAGTTAATGTAGCCCGAGATGTCCATCCTCCAACTCAGATCACAGCCCCAAATCTCCTTGCTTGAAAGCCTCCTACCAGCTTTTCACGGCTTCCCACTGCTTCTGGATCCATTCTTGAGAAAGGCCTGTGAGGTCTTCTGTGATCGGGCCCTCTGAGTATCTCTCCAACACTCTATCTCTAGAACTCCCCCTCTGCTGTGGGACCCATGCACACTAGAGCTCCTAAATGGGTTCCAAACATGAGTCCCCATTGCTCACATCTCACCTGAGTCTGAAAAGGCAGGACTGTCTTCCTCACCTTTGCGTTTCTACATACAGCACAGTTAAACCTAAGAGAGCAGAGTCTTTACACAGCCATTTCAGGAAAGAGCTGTGTCCTCACAACAGCGGCGACAGGAAGGAGAGACTTCAGTGTGATTTCTCTGGGCAGGTAGGACCTCACTCCCAGTATTTCCCTAGCTTTTCTACCTGTGGGAGGAAAGAGGGCCTGACACCCAAGAAGCCTCTTTTAAGTCCATACCATCAGAGGTTTCTGGGCCAAGGTGCCCAATCCAACCGTCTTGCACCAGAGAGTCCAAATTCCTACCTCTACAACTATCAATAATGTGCTGGCTGGTTTTGTCAACTGGACGCATGCTCAGACATACCTGGGAAGAGGGACTCCCTATCTGTATGGAATTGCTTCTGTCAGATACGGGTGTGATTGTGGGATATTTTCTCCATCGATGATTGATGTGGGGGGAGTCAGCCCATTATGAGCAGAGCCATCCCTGGGCAGGTGGTCCTGGGTTCTATAAAAAAGCAATCTGAAGCAAGCTATGGAGAGTAAGCCAGTAAGCAGTATTTCTTTATGGTTTCTGCTTCAGTTCCTGCCTCCAGGTTCCTGCCTTTAGCTCCTTCCCCCGACTTCCCTCAGTGATGAACTGTGACAAACTAAACCCTTTCCTCCCCAAGCTGTCTTGGTCATAGTGTCTATCACAGCAACAGAGAAGCAAGCTAAGACAGACTGTATCTTTGCCTATGCCAACAAAACTAAGTAGTCACTAGACTATGGCTTCATTTGCAGGGATGTCTCTAAACTTAGACAGTTAAAGATACATTAGCAGGATGAGGGAGATGGCTCAGCGTGTAAAGTGTTTGCATGCAAGCATCAGAATCGGAGTTCAGATCCCTGGCACCCGTGTAAAAGCTGGACATGGAAGCATGCATCTCTAACCCCAGTGCTGGGATGGACACAGGTGGATCCCTGATGCTCACTGGTCTGCCAGTCTCGCTGAAATGAATAACACACACACACACACACACACACACACACACACACACACACACACACACAATTGAGAACAAGGTCAAGAGAGAGGAGAAACAAGGTTATTCTCTAGGGTCCAATAGCGCCTCAAAGCCCTCTAAGACAACCCCATCGCTGTAATTGCTTGCCTGCTCCACAAAGCTCCCACAGCAGCCCAGATGGCTGGAGCTCTTTGCTCTGCCTGTGAGGGAGCCACACCAATGTGTTGGATCCCGAGCAAGAGTCTGCCAATAACAGGCTGCTGGCCAACTCCTATCCTCCATCTGTCTGTGTATGTGCTGTGAGGTAAGAAATGTTTTTCCATGTTTTAATAATTGAAAAAACAATATTTCATGACACATAAAAATTATCTAAGGGGCTGGAGAAATGGCTCAGTGGTTAATATCACTTGCTGCTCTTCCAGAGGACCCAAATTCAGTTCCCCCAGCATCCATGTCAGGTGGCTCACAACCACCTCTAACTCCAGCACCATGGAATCTATGATCCCTACCAGCCTCCTTGGACACCTGCAAATACATGGTACATACAGAGACATGCACAAATACACATATAAAAAGTAAATCTTAAAAATGATTATGTGAAATCCAAATGTCAGTGATCATAAATAAAATTACTTCAAAAAAAAAAACTATACTGATCCACTATATTTTCTGTGGTGGTTTGAATAAGAATGGCCCCTATAGCCTCATGTATGTGAATGCTTAGTCACCAGTGAATGTTTGAAAGGATTACAAGGATCGTGGCCTTGTGGGAGAAAGCGTATTACTGGAGGTTTCCAAAGTCCATGCCAGGCCCAGTCTCCCTTTCTGCCTGCAGATCAGGATGCACTGTTCACTGCGACTGCTCCAGTGCCAGCCAGCACTAGGCCATGCTCCCTACTGTGATGATAATGAGCTAAACCTCTGGAACTGTAAGCCAGCCCCAACTAAATGTTTTGTCTTAAAAGAGTTGCCGTGGCCGGGCATTGGTGGCGCACGCCTTTAATCCCAGCACTCGGGAGGCAGAGCCAGGCGGATCTCTGTGAGTTCGAGGCCAGCCTGGGCTACCAAGTGAGCTCCAGGAAAGGCGCAAAGCTACACAAAAAAACCCCTTCTCAAAAAAAAAAAAAAAAAAAAAAAAAAAAAAAAAAAAAGAGTTGCTGTGGTCATGGTGTCTCTTCACAGCAATAGAACAGTGACCAAGACATTTTCTATAGAGAATTTCACACTGTGGTGACAGAGTAGGCCAAAAACATGAAGCCTACAAAGTCAAAAATGTTTCCTCCCAGGCACTTTCCAGGAAAAGGTTGCTAGTCTGTGACCTAGACTACTCAAAGCCTGTGAGTTACAGAGTAATGAACATGCAAAAGTTCAAGCCAGATAAGAGTTTCACTATTAGCAAAGTAAATATACCTGATTCGTTGTTGTTGTTGTTGTTGTTGTTGTTGTTGTTTTCAAGTCGCAGGTATATATGGGGGCAGCATGTATGCACACATGAATTCAGGTGCCCTTGGAGACCATATGAGGCATTCGGTCCCCTGGAGCTGGAGTTACAGGTGGTTGTGAGCCACCTGAAGTGGGTTCAGGTCCTCTGAAATAATGTCTTCTTTGACTACTGAGGCATCTCTGCAGCCCCATGTGATGTTTTTGAAGTAGTGGTCCCCACGTCCCCTAAGCTGGCCTCAAACTCATATTATAGCCCAGGCTAGCCTTAAACTCGTGGCAATCCTCTTGCCTCCTGAGTGCTAGGAGTATAAATACCCAACTTTCGATCATCAAATGGTGACAGAGAAAAAGTGTCTCACTGAAGGGGTCCTTTGTCTCATGTGGCCCCATCGCCGTACTGAAAAAGGAAGGTACCTATGAGATTTTCCGGCTCTCCCATCTACTAGTTAAAAAAATTACCCTTGAGTTGCTCTTCCAGGCTGATCAGTTTAGATGCCACCCAAATGGTGTTGTGACAGACGAGAATGAAACTCACATGATCCTTCCTCCCGAGATCAAGGATATCTCCGTTTTCAGTGAACTCAGCAACTGGTGTTCACACTGTGACTGCATATGTAGGTGGAGCCCTAGAGAATTCCCTGTCTCCTTCTGTTGTTCCTTGCTGCACATTTGAAAGCTTTAGTAGGGGAACTCCATGAGACAAAACTGTGAGAAGTTCTAGGCATCCAGCTACCATCTTCCCTGATGACAGTACCCTGCAGATTACTAAAGCAATTGCATATCTACAAAGCAAATTATACAGCCCAGATGTCCCTCTGAAAATGAACAGCCAAAACCACTTTATTGTCTGTTTTGAGAGCACCTTGTCCAGAACCCCCTGACCTCCCTGCTCCAGTCTCTGAAAGTAACAGAAAAGCAAGAAGGGCATGCTCTGTTGTTGGCTTTTTTACTCTTTGGCTCTTTGGGGGGCCTACCACCCAGCTCCCAAATCGTGACACAGATGCTTATTCTTAATTATAAATGTCCAACCTTAGCTTGGCTTGTTTCTAGCCAGCTTTTCTTAACTTTAACTTAAATTATCCCATCTATCTTTTGCCTCTGGGCTTTTACCTTTCTCTATTTCTGTATATCTTACTTTCACTCTTACTCCATGGCTTGCTGTGTAGCTGGGTGGCTGGCCCCTGATGTTCTTCTCCTTGATCCCTCTTGCTCTTCTTTCCTCCCAGATTTCTCCTCCTATTTATCCTCTCTCCTGCTAGTTCCACCTATCCTTTCTCCTGCCTTGCTATTAACCATTCAGCTCTTTATTAGACCATCAGGTGTTTTAAGACAGGCAAAGTAACACAGCTTTACAGAGTTAAACAAATGCAACATAAAAGAATGAAGCACATCTTTGCATGATTAAACAAATGTTCTACAGCATAAACAAATGTAACACATCTTAAAATAATATTCTACAACAATGGTCCCCAATCCACATATGCTCATACACAAAATGATGAATGCTTTGAGGGATTCACAATGAGAACCAGCCAAGCTCCAGCCCAGCCTCAGAACTGTGCTTAGCATGAGCTGAAGAGATAAGGTGAACAGTGGGTCAGGGAAGAAGGACCCTAAAAATCAGTCCAAACCACATGAGATCATGGCACAGGCTTTGGGTTTAGAACTGACTTATAAACAAGAACTTTAAAATACCACAATAAATAACCATATACTCAGGAGTCACTTTTATATGCAAACACACACACACACACACACACACA
>CABHPR010100801.1:0-22717 GCA_902168415.1 Peromyscus melanophrys
GCTTGCACTATTCCTCAGCCTATTTGACAATAACATTATTCTCTAGTACAGACTTTCCCAGCCAATCATAATAAGAACTACAAGAGATCAGGCATGATGATACATGCCTGGAATCCCAGTTACTTAGGAAGCTGAGGCAGGAAAATGGCTAGTCCATGGTCTGCCTGGGCTACATTGTGAGTTCAAAGCCAGCTTAGGTAATGTAAAGGGACTCTGTCTGATGACAAAATTTTGGGGGTTGATAAGGGTGCATGTGATCAAGATATATTGTTTACATCTATTAAATTGTCCAAGAATAGATAAAAGATATTGTATTTTAAAATATAAACATTTAAAAGGGGGCAGCCTAGCAGCATAAAGGATTTGTGTAGCTTATGTAAGACCCTGTGTTCAATTCTCAGTACAAACAAAAAAAAAATGGTAACACCCAAAGCCCCAAATCATCCTGCAAGGTATGGTGCATGGTGGATATACATGCTATAACCCCAATAAAAAGGGAGGCTAAGACAGAAGGATTCTGTCCTCAAGGCCAGCCTAGGCTGCATAAATCCAGACCTAGTAAGTCCCTTCCTTAAAAGAGCAAAATACGTAAGTATCTATATAAAGAAAAATAAAGAAACATAATGACGTGACAAGGCAGTGTTTTCAAAAATGTCTTGAAATAAGGATTTTAAAATCAACAAAAACTTCTGCTTTACTGATGTGTGAAGCTGGCTTCCAGCTTCACCTGAGGGAAAGGCAGATGAATGCACCTGATAGTGTTGACCACAGCGCCTGTGGATAGTGCTAGGCCTCTGGTACCTTAAATCAGTAGCCGTTCTTCGAGGCTGCCCATCAGCCCCAAATAAGACACTGACCACCAAATGTGAAAAATGTGTGCATTCTATACACACGATTGTTCCACCCCAATGTGGAAATTTCCACATTCAGTTACTATTTGTCCTTCTGCATTTGTCTGTCTGTGAGACATGGACTATTACATAGGTAGTGTCTAGGCCTTCAGAAATTTCATGAGGCACACACACACACACACACACACACACACACACACACACGCACGCACGCACGCACGCACAGCAGCTCTGGCTAATTCCAACGGCAGGAAAGCAACAGTATGTAGAACCTACAGAAAAGGAGAAGTCAGATATCACAGTTTGGGTTTACTGGGAAACAGACTCTGAAATGGAAATCAGTATTCAAATCATGCATTGGAGAGTGTTCTCAGGAGAACATGTGTGAGCAGAGGAAAGAAAGTAAACCGACCAGAACAGTCATGTGAAAACCAGGCATGGCAGGGTTCCACAGGAAGCAAGGAAGAGATGTGGGCTTGTGGACCAATCACTGGATGCTGACTGCCTGGGCAGTGGTGTGAATTTGATGAGACCAGCTCCGAGGACTCTCAGTTAACACCCTTCTCAGAAAGAAATGGAGTAATAAACCTCACTCTGAAGGCAGGCTCTGAGTGGTACAGTGAACCTCACCCACAGCACCTGATACTATTTCAGGTTTTGCAATCAGTTAATTTCCCAGTTTTCTTTGGTGGGAGCGGGTAGAACAAGGTTGGAGTGAGTCTCCTTTGAGCAAGAGTCCTCTCTGGATGCTGTCCACTTATTAATTCATCTGTAAAAGTTGCCACAATGGGGGCAACATTACAGCCAGACAGTAACTACTATTACCTTGCTAGGACTAATAATGGAAACACTGATGATGGTACTCTGGATTTGTAGTCACACAGAACAGTCAAATTTCACCAGAATGGCCCTAGTTCTTTGTGTGTTTCTAACTCACTGATATAATGGTGCATCCCATGGCTTGTGAAGGCTGCTGACCCCAGCCATTTGCCATTAGAACTCCTGTAAATGAAGAGAATAATGTCATCAAGCTTGTGGAGTCATGCAAAGGAAATAGTAACATGGTCTGTGAAGAGCCTTAGAATTCCAAAGGTAGATTTCTGTTGTGCTGATTTTTTTTTTTCTTTTCTTCCCTACTATGGGAAGAAAAACAAAAACAAGATCTTCCTTTCATTCGTTTGGTAGAATTTTTTTCAGTTTCTCTCTGAAATGACTGTAGAATCTATAGATTTTGCAAGCATGGCTGGAACATGTTGCTGGTCAGATTGACAGCAAGGGCCTCTGTGTATTATTGCTGAATGGGCCAATGAACAGAATGGCCCCCATCACATTATAAAGACCAGGTTCTCAGAAATGTGATCTGTGTTGCAAAAGCAAGTGACAATAATTCAGGAAAGACAGTGTGGGCACACCTGGCAAGCTGACTCTTAACCACCTAAAAATTAGGAACATCAAAGTCTCTCAATTAGAAAATTTCTCTTCTTTAGAAAAAGATGCTTTGCCATATTCCTGTCTCATTACCTCTATGGAGTTTGTAGGGAGTTTGAAGGCAGCTCTATGCAAATTTAATCATAGCCTGCTCCTTTGATTATAGCATGCATGTGGCTTGTTTGTCACGTGAGGAGAAGGAACTTCAACTTTGTGACAGGAAAGGCCTGGACGAGCCAGAGAATTATGTATTCTGTTATTTTCGAAAGTTTACAGCTGAGGCTCATGCTTAATGCTGAAAACCTCTAATCAGCATGAGATTGTTCATATTCAAAGCTGTGTTTATAATAGCAGAGAGTAGGGTACAGGCACCTTCTATCTGCAAATTGAATAGAAACACACATTGTAATTGAAAGCCCTCTTAGATGTTGTCAGATGAAGGACTCGAGTTTGTTGCAAGGAAAATGAAAAGGTGTCTTTGAAATGGACTCAGTCCCAGCACTGAAGAAAACCAACCAGGCAGAGGAAAGAATTCAGTAGTAGAGCATTTGCTTAACATGAACAAAGCACTGGATTCAATCTCTATCATGGCTAAATAAATTAATGAAATATAATAAAAAAAAAATAGGGTCTGGAGAGATGAGTCAGTGGTTAAGAGTACATACTGTTCTTGCAGAGGACCTGAGTTCAGTTCCCAGCACCCATGTCAAGTAGCTCACAACTGCTTGTAGCTCCAGTTCCAGTGAGATCCCACATTCTCTTCTGGCCTCCGTGAACACTGCACTCATGTGCACACACCCCCGCCCCCCCCCCCCCCCCCCCCCCCACCCCGCATATACATACCATTAAAAACAAAGACAAATCTTTAAAAAATAAAATAACATAAACGAATATTTCCCATATAGGCTGCCAATGCTCCACAAAAGAGCCACAGACTATCTACAAACATTTCAGCACCAGATTTGAGAAGCCCTCTTCTGAGTTGTTGGTCAGGGCTGTCCAAGAGACTCCAAAACCATTAAAGGTTATTGATATTGCTCTTGATTGTCTTGGAAGGTAAGTCCCTGTTGCTAAAGATACCATGCACTTCAGACATGGGACCCAGGATCTGACCTGAAAGTCTCCTGCTAAAGGACTACCTTTCATGGTACCAGAAGGTGCCATGCCATCTTTGAAAGGAGGGAAGTAACCAATAGTTCCACCCAGCCACGGTGCCTATGAACCACAATAATGGCCAGCATGTTACAATTACTGTCAGGGTACAACAGTGGTACATATTCATTGGTGGTAACCAGCAGCTCTGAATTGACTTAAGGCCCACTCGACAAAAGGCAAACCATGCATGATACTGGAAACCGACTATAGGGCCAGTGAAATGATGAATCGTGGAGGAGAACTGACAACTGCTACTTTACTAAGCCAGCACAATCCCTAACTACACTCTAAATATTTATCCTTGTACCCACAGATAAATGTAGTCCTCACTTCTCATCAAGGAAACTTCTCTTAGCAACAGAGACCTTCCAGGAAATTAACCAATGCAAGTGTGGTGTAGAGACCAACTGATACATTTACAACACAACACTCCTGCAACACTAAGGCTCAGGGAATGTTGCAAAAAAGAGTGCAGAAAGGTTGTGAGAGCCAGAGAATCAGGGAGCCTCTTCTAGAAATGTCAGAGAAGCTATACTCATGAAGTCCCACCAAAATGGCTGCCTAAACATGACCTGAACAAGGATCACACCAATAGACATGCTGTGAAGAAGAAGGAAAGCTCATGAGGACGAGGTGTAAGGATTCGGTCCTTAACTGCGTCATCAGCCTGCGACGGCGTCCCAGTCTGAAAAGCCCTCTGTGCGTCCCTCTCTTTCCTTTCTGCTCCTTCCTTCCATCTGTGCTCTCTCTCCCTCTTTCTTTCTTTCTCTCTCTCTCTCTCTCTCTCTCTCTCTCTCTCTCTCTCTCTCTCTCTCTCTCTCTCTCTCTCTCTCTCTCTCTCTCCTCTCTCCCAATAAAGCTCTAGAAAGGTAACTATGGCTCATGACTCTCCTCCAGCACTCTCTCCTCTGTCGGCATGGCCGCTGCAGTTTAACCAACACTGGGTTTGTCTAGAGCTGCCTAGACAAAGAGATACAGCCAACTAAGAAATGTTAAGAGTGGGAGAAACAGTCTTCTCCAGGGAAGACCAATTGGTTATCCAATACCAAACGGTCATCCCTGAAATCATAGACATGCAAATTACATTATGCCAACTGAGCAGGTTGTATTTATATATTTAGGAATATATATACATTTTTACATACATATATATTAAAGAACATATACATATAACACACATATTAAAGAAAAAGAGGTCATGAATTTGAGTGACAGTGGGGGAGCAGTGTTGGGGGGGCAGCTGGAAGGAGTAGGAGGAAGGAGGAAATAATGTAATTATATTATAATCTCAGAAATTTTAAAAATATATAAATAAAAATGAAATAATATAGTTGTAAAATAATAGAAGAAAATTATTCAGTTACTAGAAACCTTTCTGACCCCAAAGAACCATGAGGGGAGATATCAACACAAAGTAACTCTGAACAACTTACATTCTTCAAACTAATTAATCATATCTAATAAAAATGATTTTAGCTATCATATTAATTATATTACAATATTGTATATTATATAATAACATAATTATATATTACATTATAAAATTGTATAATTTTAAGTTCTAATTTTTAAAAGCTATTTTATGTGATTTGCTTGCATGCATGTCTGTGTACCACTTACATGCAGTGTCTGTGGAAGCCCAAAAAGGGTGTCAGATTCCCTGAAACTGAAGTTACAGATGGCTGTGAGCTAACATATGGGTGCTGGGAATAGAACTCAGGTCCTCTGGAAGAGCAGCCAGTGCTCTTAACCACTGAGCCATCTCTCCTGTCCCCAAATTACATAACACTTGTAATTATGCTAAGCCACAGAAGAGTGGAAGAACGCATCCCTTTATCCTGCAATACTTACCAAAATCTAAATCACTCAGTAATTTTTTTTTAATGTGTTATAGTAAAGGGTAGTGAAGTCTTGCTTTCAGAAGCAGACCTGAGAAGTTTAAGGACGTCTCACGCGGTTTTACATTGTTTATAACCTTACCAGTCACTTCATTATTCTGATGCTGCTTGGGTCTACAGCTTCTTACATCTAGTCTTTACTTCCCCTGAATTTCTGTCCCACTTGGTTAGTTGAAATATGAAGTAAACAAAGAAATCTTTGAAATACTTTGATGAGTCTAGGATTTGAAAGGCAAAGAGTATTTTTATTTTCATTACAGGATTGAAGTCCTTTGCATGTTCATTTGTTCACTGGATACAAAAAAATATATACCTTGAAAGAACATCTATACCAACTTGAGAAGACCCTGGGGCACACAATGGTAAGGAGCAGGTCTTTGAGCTGACAGGGGCGGAGAACCCTCTTGCTGTCTCAAACCTTTGCTGTTTACCCCGTGTATACACACCTAGGAGATGGGCAGCCCAGAGCTATTTGTTTCCTTAGGCCCCACCCATCACTTTCATATCATCTTAAGATAAGGGCCAGCAGTTATTTCGGAATATTTAAAAGCATTTTAAAGAAATCATCTGGTTGTGCTGTTTTTAGGAGACTATGGAACTTTTAAAAGGTTGTAGCCTAGTTGGGGGAAGCAGGTCACTGCAGAGACCTTAAAGGATATACCTCATGTCCAAACTCTTGCCGTGAGATGACAGCCTCTGCCACAGCCCACTGCCATCATACATTGCCTCACTGCAGGCACCCAGACTTGGAGATAAATAACACTACTGGGTTAGGCCCAACCCTAACAGCTTCAGGGTAACTTAATCAGGTCTGCCAAGGCCCTATCTCCCAACCTGAGATACGAAGAGTTGGAACATTAACAAATGACCCGGGGGAGGGGAGAGAGGCAGGAATCCAAGACAGTAAACCAGACTCCACTTCCATGCATATGGAATTGGCTGAAAGTCGAACTGAATCTCAGTGCAAAGGCGTCTTCCAAGTCCTCGGGGCCTTCCACTTTTCCCACTTCTGCCCTGCCCTGCCAGGAAGCCATTTTGGGGTTCTTCCTTAGTATCACAGACACCTGGGCCACTAGTAAATATACAGGGGTTGGCATCCAGGATGCCATGCGAACTATCTGGGACACCTAGATGGGGTGGCACTCTTTGCGGCTTGGACTGAAGCCCAGTCAAGCTCATTCTATCTAGTCACCAGGCCTCTGTTAAACACGACGGTGAGAATAAGACCATTACCACAATTTGAGCCAAATTTGAAGCAAGCTTTGATGTTTTTATTGGAATGTACCCAAGAGCTGGCTGGCCACTGCCTCCTAAGTTGGGTTCAAGAGAGCAGCCCGAATCCATGTCTTGGGCCCCTTTTAAGAAGTAAAATCACTAGTAGTAGGAAAAATTCTCAAAAAACGTCGTGTGGTCACCAAGTGATTAGGGAGGGCCAGGAAAGGTTAGGGAGGGTCAGGGAGGGTAAGGGTATTCTCAAAAACAAGTCAAGGTCCACCGATTGGGGAAAGTCAGGTTCCAGGAAACAGAGAGCAACTCAGCTCTTACAGTAAATAGAAGCTTATTTTTAACAATACAGCATGATGGATCCCTCCTCCAAAATGGCGTCAGGCAGGTTCCTCGCCTCCAGTCAGGCTGTATGGGCTTCTTTCCCAGAGGCCTTCTTGAGCACAGCTGCTTAGTCAACTGCCTGCAGCCTCTTGTGCGGAATTCAGTGTAGAGCCAGCTGTCTGCAGTATCCCCCACGTGTATTACTTACTGTTATTGTAGATGTGACGATGTCCCTGCCAAAGGCAACTTAAGGAGTGAAGGACTTATCTTCCCCTGTCTTCAGTTCGGGACCCTCCCACCTTCAGGGCAGGCCTCCCCCCTTTAAACCTTTCTGCAAACACCCTTGTAGACACACTCAGAAGCAGGGTTCCATGGTGATTCTAAACCAGTCAGGTCGACAAGGGAGATAAAAACCCTCACACCACCCTTGTTTCTTATACCCTGTCCTTTCCCACTCCCCATTCAGCTGAAAATGTCATTGACTTCTGACAATGCTCCCTCCACAGCCATTCTCATGTCCCAACAAATCTGGATACCAGTTCCACCCCCAGAGCATCCATTCCCTTACAAACCCTCACACTTCCTGATGTGTTCATTGGGAAACTTGAAGGAGACAATGTCTCTAGTTCCTGATACTACCTTCTTTAGCACTTAATGTCCTGTATAGTTAAGCAGCTAGATTCTACAGTCAGCGTCTGAGGGTAAATCCTTTTCTATGGCCTTTAAGTAAATATCTTAAATCTCAGTTTACCTATATTATAAAAAAAAAATAATAGTTTTTCCCTTGTAGGTGTGAATGAGTTAAATCAATAACACATATAAAAGAATTTATCTATCATTTTGCCTATCATTCTCCTGAATTCTAACTTGTTTCAGTTTTTTTTTTTTTCCTCCAGTATTTTCTCCATTCTCAAATAGTTCCACAAGTGACATACATTCTGGTCTATATGCTATGGGTAGAGAAACAGTCAAGTTTATACCCCAGGATCTCCCGATTATCAGGCTTCTCTAGAGAGATTATGGCCAGTCTGATCCCACATGCTGTGTTCCTAACCACCATGCTCAGAAAATATTTATTAGTCACGACCAATTAGTCAGCAGATTTTATATAGATGTTAAATGTATTTCAGTAGGCGGAGTGAGAACAAAAATGTATAAGAAGTGATGTTTTTCTTCAAGACTTTAGAGCTAGGGTCTCAGTATACTGCTCAGGCCAGCCTCAGACTTTTGACCTAAAGTGGTCCTACATCAGCCTCCTGAACAGCCAGGATGACTCATCTAGATCTTGTAACTTCGTTGGGAAAATCAGATGTACATATATGAAAAAGGAAGTAAAATAACAAATCGCCAAATGCAAATAAACAGTGGGAATGAAATGCATTTTCAATTCCAAAGACCAAGAGGGACAGCTCATAGTGAGCAGAGTCGTCAATGAAGGAAGGCTTCATATAGGTGGGCAGCATACCTGTGCCATAGGAGCTGTTCAGGTTTGAGTAGAACATGTCCCCATAGCTTTGCATGTATGTCCCCAGATGGTGGTGCCATTTGGGGAGATAAAACTTTATTGTGGGTGGGGTCTAGCTGAAGGAAGTAGGTCACTGGTAGAAGGTCCTTGGGATTATGTCCCTGGCTGCTTCCTGTTTCCCTCTCTTCTCTCACTGTCTACCATGAGTTGGCAGTTACCTCGTCCTTTCCTTTTTCCAGTGTGATGTTACTTGAGCACGTGAGACCAAGTGACCTTGGACTGAAATTTTGAAATCATGAGTCAGTGTGATTATTTCTTCCCTGAAGGTGTTCTCTCAAGCATTTGGTCACAGCCACACAAAAGAAACTAACACGGAAGATGTGTAAATGTTTCATGGTTGAAATATCAGGCATATATTGAAGGAATGTCAGAAATTTAGTATGAATAAGAAAACTACCAAATAGGAAGGAGTAACAAAATGGTTCATATTAGTAATTTAAAATGACCCCCAAACATACGTATTGGCAGATGCCCTTAGAGCAAAACTGCCTTTGCAAAGCTCCATAATGCCTTTAACTTCAGGGCACATTTGAAAACAGTAAGATTTTAATGATGTGGAGCCCTGGCCCAGCCAGGCCACATCAAGCTGCCCAAGGGCTAACAGGAATCTTGACACACAGGCCAAAATTCTGTTCTAAACAGCTTAAAGAATAAGTCCCTGGGGAGAATAAAAATGCACTACTGTTTCTCAATGTGTTTTGCATAATTATAACCTGAAAGTGCCTAAAAATGACAGGCTGCATATTGCTAAAACAACCAAAGGTGTGGTTGCAATTAATTTTACATTAACCCAATGACTAAGCAAGTCCAAAGGTTTCAAAACAAGCCAAGGGAAGGGAAGCCAGCCATCATGGCTGAAAATAAGGCAAAACTAACTGTTCTTGACCTTAAACAATCTACCAAATTTTTTAAGACAATAAAAAGCAGCTTTATTAGGTGACTGCACAGCATGCTGGGAATTGGATTTCATTCAACAAATGCTTTTTCAGAACAGTTTACCTAAACAATGGGATAGCACATCTGTGGCAGTTCTTGTTGGATCCTAGCACATTGGCTCCTATCTCCAAGGCCGTTGACGAACATTCCTTGTATTCTGCATGATTAGGACATTGAGTGCAGACCAGGGCACAGCTGGAAGGAAGATCCCTGCCTTGGGACTAATAACAGTAAAGCTCCTGCTTTGGGTCCCAAGTCACATCCCTCTCTATGGAGCTGGGAATCCACAGGCATTCCTTTTGACTGCCCCATCTGGAATCCAGGAATCTTCATATCGTCTTTAAATATTCTGAAGTCATTTGGGGGGTTTCTTCAGCCTTTGTCTCTTGTATCTGACCTTTGGAGAAGATGGCGTCACTGGTGTGAAATCTCTGTCGTCAGGTAACCAAAGATTGTCCGGCTGTGTGAAGTGGACAGAGTTCAGGGGGGCAAGCTCAAGCATGCAGATGAGGCTAGGTGACTAGAAAGTATGAGTGTCAGTGTACAGCTTTTATCAGATGGCTTTATGTACAAATTATAAATATTGAGACAATACTTAGAAGTATTCAGGGATTATAACTACTTGATATAAAGTATGTTGATTCCTTTTATCTTCTCTTCCTGGGAACGATCAGTATTTGTAGCAGATCTAGATATAGAATTTGAATGAAAGCAAAAGGACAGGGAAGCAGAAACGCTCAGTTTACGTTCTCTTAACCCAGGGTGAAACTTTCTATGCTCAATGTACGCATGGGCGCCGCTTCTGCTCTTTCTCTTCTTTGGTTTAGCTTCTTTGTAACAACCTCATTTCTTCCCTGCCTTCACTGGAAGACCCACCAATGTCCACCTTTAGCACTCTGCATATATGTTACAGTTGTGTAGTTTGGTTCTCTTGTGGGACTCCTGACAGTGGGAGCAGAGGCTGTCTCTAACTCTTTTACTGGCTTTTGGGACCCTACTGCTGGTACTGAGTCGCCGTGCCCAGCCTTGATACATGGGGAGGTGATTAGTCTTATTGCAACTTGCTATGCCATGTTTTGTTGATATCCATGGGAGACCTGCCCTTTTTTGAACAGAAACAGAGAAAGAGTGGATGGGGGGCAGGGCAGGGGAAGAGGTTGGGGGAGGGACTGGAAGGAGAGGAGGGAGGGGAAACTGTGGTCGGGATTTAAACTAAATAAATAAATTAATTAAAAAAGAGAGAGAATCAGTAGTTGGTCAGCCCACAAGGCTGGATGTCTCAACTGATATTCAGTATATGCTGGAATTCCCAAAGAAGTAGGCTCTAATGCCTTGCAATTAAGGAGAAAGCAAGTAAGCCGAGAGCAAAAGCTTCTTTCTTCCATGTCCTTATATAGGCGTCCAGCACAAGGCATGGGCCACGTTAAAGGTGTGTCTTCTTGACTCAAGATCTGAGTTAAAGAAGAAAAGACTTATTTTAGCTTCTACGTTCATGTGTCGATCCCAGCTGGTGGACAATTGTGACACAGCAGAACACTGCATACCACGGTGGCTGGGAAGCCGAGGAAGAACAATCAAGAAGTCCAGGCTACATATCGTCCCCAACGACATACCCACAATTAGCTCCGTCCTTCAAGTAGGCCTCACCTCTTAGCTTTCATCATTGCCTATAATGACCTCATCTTCTGATTCCATCAAGGATCAGAGTCCTCATGATAGAATTGTCACTGAAAACACATCCCAGGCTCTCCCAGATGTGTGCTTCACTAATCCCCTAGACATTTATTTATCCAATCAGCTTGACAATCAGAAGTAGCCGTCATAGTCACCTACCTACAGGCAGGACAGCTGCAAGACCAACTGTTTCTTATTTTCAAAGTAAATTATATTTATCCAGCTTTATTATTACTTAAAGATTTATTTATATTTATTTTATGTGCACGAGTGTTTTGCCTGTATGTATGTCTATGCACAATGTATATGGGTGCCCTTAGAGGCCAGGAGTGGGCATCAGATCCCCTGTAACCAGAGTTACAAACAGTTATTAGCCACATGTGGGTATTGGGGACCAAACACAGGTCCTGTGCAAGAACAGTAAGTGCTCTCAGCTACAGAGTCACTTTTCCAACCCCAACTTAATTCTTTTGAAAAGCTAATTTCCTTCTTTGGGTAGACAATGGGTCCTGTGAAGCAAGAGATTCTATTGTGTGCTTGACACACTAAGACTGGGCTAAAGAGAGTGATTAAAACCAGGAATCGGGGAAGGATAAAAATCAAAGGTGGGTCTCCTGAGTCCCATCTGATCTATGAACTCCACCAAGATGAATGTCTGTAGCTATAATCAAGTCATTGTTTACTTGTTGCCTATCTGCTGAAAGATCTTTAAATGTAAAGACAACACCGAGAACAAACAACAAAACCCTAATGACTCAAATTAAACCAAAGAAAACTTTAGTTGCATGTAATACTTAAAAAAGAGATTGTTTTTGGCTTAGGTTTTCTGAGTAACTGCTTCATCCTCACCCTAGTATTGTTCATGGTGAACGAAACCCTGACAATGGCTGTTGACAGCTAACTGCCTGTGGCTGCCTATTCTCACTCTGTTGGGAAGTGTTCCTTGAATAATTTATCATTCATGGATAAACTTTATTTTCTTTCCTTCCTATTTCAAATACCCCAAGAATATTATGGTAAATACACTGAAAATTCAAGTCTATGAAAAAGGATGTTAAATTTTATGAAGAAAAGTAATTTAAAATTGTGTCCTCTGCTGGAATAGTGGCAGCATGACAACGGTGGTGATAAAAACTCAAAAGGACTGTGTGGTTCTAATTAAGGATCATTGAAAACCCACTTGCAAGACCTTGTTACTTTCAGTTCTGTGAACTACAGGTCTTATTACCTATTTAAGGTTACCTCAATCACATACTTACTCTCATAAATTATTTTGTGAGGGTACTATAAAAACAAGCAAAAAGTTTGCCTCTTAAAATTTTGAAATAAAAGCTTATAAAAAGAATATATACGTTATATATTATATAGTATATATGTATATATAATATACTTATATTATATATATTATGCACAAATTATCTCCCTACCCTGCTATCAATAACTGAGAAACTCCTATTCACCTCTCAGAACTCAGCTCAAATCCCTCTTTAAGCTTAGGCATACTCTCTTAAAGAGGGTTGCTCACTTTTCTGTGCTTCACAAAGTAAACTTTGTGTGATCATGCTGTGTTGAACTAATTTACTTATCTTTTGCCCCCAAATAATCTCAGAGACATTAAGTGAGGTGTGAAATGTAAAATATTCTCTTAAAATCGGAACTTCATGTGATGTTTTAGAAACTTATAGTTTACCATGACTGGAATGTGACTCCAAGAACATTGGCCATGCCCCTGGGCTGGGTTCTATTATATGGATGAAGAAACAGAACCTGCCACATACTACAACTATGTAAGTTTCCTCATGTAGGAAAGAGAAAAGTAAGAACCTCAGCCCTGTCTTTTGGTTCCAATCAGTGTTTCCATTCAGTTTAACCTTTAGCTTTGCACAGGGTAGAAATAAGAGCATAGTCCTTTGCTTCTAAAAACTCACTCATTTATATGTGTATGTATTTATTCAATAAATATATACCAATGATATAGGTACAATCCTCAACACAAAATAAAAATAAAAATGATTATACACTGTGACTAAGTGTGATTCTGTCCATGAATATGCTGGTTGGTTTAATATCTGAAAATCAATCATGTAACACAGTAAGTTGATAAAACAGGGGGGGGAAAGTACACGATCATTTCAATAGATACAGAAAGACAGCTGGATTGTGGGGGGTTGGCACACACCTACAATCTCAATACTTGGGAAGTGGAGGCAAGAGGCTCAAGGGTCTAAGAACAGCCTCAACTGCAGAGTAAGTTGGAGGCCAGTCTAGTTACATGAAACCATCTCTCAAAATAAACAAGAAAAACAAAACAACAAACGTTTTAAAAAGAAGAAAAGGAGAAAGCATCGAGAAAATTCAATACCATTTCATGATAAAAATACTCAACTAACTAGAACTAAAGGGGACCTTTTAAGGCCTGATACAGCTTACAAATCACATATACTCGGTAGTAATAGACTAGATGATTTGTCCTCAGATCATACGTACACTTACCACTTATATTTAACTTCACACTTTAACGTTTTTTCTGGTCAGGGTGTTGTGCAAGAATTAGAAACAAAGAAACATCTAGATTGGAAAGGTATAAGTAAAATTATTTCCTTCACAGATGACATGATTTTGTATGTACAATTTCTAAGAAATATACCATTTCAAAAAGCTCACTTCAGATACATCACAAACTGCTAAAAACTAAGCAACAAGTTCAGCATGTTCCAGAATACAAAATCAATATGCAAAAGGCATTTGGATTTGTATATATTAATAAGGAAAATATAAAAGTGAAATTTAAAGAATCATTCTATTTATCACAATACCAAGTGGAATAAAATACACAGAAATAAATTCAGGAGAGGGAGCACAGAAATTGTTGAACGAGGTTAAAGAGGAGATAAATAAATACAAGTATATACCATGTTCATACATCAAAAGTCACAGTGTTAAAATGGCAGTGATTTCTAGCTGATTATGGACTACATGAAATCTCCATCACACTTCCACATGACTTTTGGAAAGCCTAAAATTTATATGGAAGTTCAAGGCATCAAAAATACACAAAACAATCTGGAAAAAGAATAAATACAGAGAACTCAGGCATCATGGTTTCTAAACTTACTGTACTTCAGAAATCAAGATTGTGTGGTCCTAACATGGAGGCAGATAGAAAGATCGATGGAATTGAATGGACTCTGACATTTAAAGCCAATTGATTCTTAATGAGGTGCTGTACAGTTCAGCAGATAAAGGAAAGTCTCTTAAGCAAACGGCAGACACATGTGCAGAAGAATGAAATTGAACTTCTACCTTATACACTATACAAAGATTTACTCAAAATGGATTGTACACTAAAATGAAAGTCCTAAAAGAATGAATCTTCCTCCAAAAAGACACGCAGAAGTAAATATTAGTAACCTTGGGTTAGGTGAAAAACAATTTCTTAAATATGACAGTGATAAAATAATTTTAAAAATTGTATTTCCACAAAATTAATACTTTGGGGTCAAGGAGACGGTTCAGTTAATAAAATGCTTGCTTCACAAGCATGAGGGCATTCATTTGATTCCTAGCACCCATGAGAAAAAATGGAATGCTTGTAATGCCAGCTCTGGGGAGGCAGAAACAAGAGGTCCCCTGAGGCTTGCTGGTCAGCCAGTCCATCCCGATCAGTGACCTTGAGGTTCAAGGAGATATTCTGTCTCAAAACATAAGGTGGACTGCAATTGAGGAAGGTACTTGATCCCAATTTACTGCCTCCTCACATATAAGCACACACGTGAACATGTACACATACATGCATAGATACAAAAGCTTTTGTGCTTCAGAAAATACTGCCAGAAATAGGAAGACAATCCACTGAGTGAGAGGTATTTGCAAATTATACATCCTCTAAGGGTCTGTCTCCAACATATGTTAAAACACTTAAAATTCTAAATATCATCTACATAAACTGCAACTCTGGACCCTCCATAATTTTTAAGAGTGGTAACAGATCCAAGGTTTAAAAGTTTGAAAACTCGGGCTGGAGAGATGGCAGAGTGGTAAAGAGCACGGACTGCTCTTCCAGAGGTTCTGAGTTCAATTCCCAGCAACCACAAGGTGGCTATGAGATCTGGTGCCCTCTTCTGGCCTGCAGGGACACATGCAGGCAGAATATTATATACATAATAAATAAATAAATCTTAAAAAAAAAAGTTTGAAAACTCATTGCATTTAAACTTGGTGTGCACTGGAATCAATCTAGAAAGCTTTAACAACCACTGTTCCTGTAGTCCATGCCCATAGGTCTGTCATCATTGACCTGCTGTACAACTGGGAATATGGGGATTCATTTTTAAAGCTTTCAGGCAAGTCTAATGAAGAGCCAAGGAAGAGGACCACTGCTTTTATTGGTTATCTAAATAAACATGGCCATGGCCAGTTAACTATATCAGTTACCTTTCGTTGATGTGATCAAATGCTGTGAACAAACTTAGAGAAGGAAGAGTTTATTTTCCTTACAGTTCCAGAGGGAGAATCCATAAGGGAAGAGGAGGCATGGTAGCAAGTAGCCAGAGCAAGAAGCTGAGAGATCACATCTTAATCACACAGAGGAAGTGGAAAAAGCCAGCAGGAAGTGGGTTGAGGCCCTAAACTTACCCTCAGTGACATACTTCCTCCCACAAGTCTGTACCTCCTAAAACTTCCATAACCTCCCCAAATTTGACTGGGGGCCAAGTGTTCAAATACAGGAGCCTGTAGGGGACAGTTCTCACTTAAACCACTGCACAAGCATTGAGAACACAAATACAGTCCTTAACAGCAAGTGGGCAGAGAAGAGTAATGAACCAACAGTAGAGCCATCGACTTATTCGCCAATGTGCAACTGGATGAGAGGGATACTTTACAACTCCAATAATTACACCAAGAATTTTTCTTTTACCAATAATGCTGTGCTTATTCAGATACCACTGCATACATTAAAATACCCATGGGAAGGAGGATTTGAGCAGTTCTGGGGACATAAAGTAAAAAGACTCTATGTATGCAGTTAGCCTAAAGAACAGGAATCAAATGGAAGAAATCAGCAGGATATTGATGTGGCTCCAAAGGAGCCTGATAAAGTCCAGAGAAATGGGAATGTGTCGGTTACTTTTGTCACTAATGAGACAAAACACCTGCAAACAATTGAATGGGAGGGGAGACATTTTTGGCTCAGGGTTCAGCAGCATACAGCACTCCGTGGCTCAGGGGCAAGCCAGCTACTGCGCTAGGAAGACTCAAGGAGCCCAGGGAGAGGCTCATAGGGAGGGTTGCTGGGGACCAAAGGCCAGCATTAGCCTTGCAGCTACATAAGTGAGTCACCTTGAGAAAGGATGAGCTTGCCCAGAAAGGATGCTCTTGGTAGATCCAACCTTCTGATATTAGAACAGGATGCTGTCACCTCCAAGGTTCATGTTTGAGAACTGTATAATCATGTTTATACTATGGTTAAGAGTGCATGCCACTCTGTAGAGGAACTAAGTTCAGTTCCCAGCACCCGATCCTAGCAGCCACAACCACCTGTAATTCCAATTCCAGAGGATTTGATGCCCTCTTAATAGACAACTACACTCACAATACATGCACAAACCCATACATGCACACGTATACATGTGGTGATGTACTGTGTCCCTCAATATACTGTGTCCCCCAATAAAATTTGTCTGAGGATCAGAGGAAAAAGCCAGCCACTATAGTAAACATAGAGGTCAGGCAATGGTAGTACACACCTTTAATCCTATCACTTGGCAAGCAGGGATCGGTCTGGATCTCTGTGAGTTCAAGGCCACACTGGAAACAGAGCCAGGCGTGGTGACACATGCCTTTAATCTCAGAACCATAGAGGTCTGGAGGTCTGGAGGTCTGTACAGACAGACAAGAAGTGACAGAGCTATGCAGGAAGAAGAAGTGATGTAGCTGGGCCGAGAGAGCAAATGAGAGAACAGAACAGAAAGGCATATAGGTGTGGGTAGACAGGAAGGAGCTCGCTTTGGAGACTGAGGTGTCGGTGAGGTGAGGTTAGCTTGTGGCTTTTCCTATTTCCCTGATCTCTCAGGTTTTCATGCCTATGGCTGGCTCCATGTTTTTTTATTTAATAATACCATTTAGCAATTCGTCTACACATACACATAATTTAAAATCATTTTTTTAAAAAAAGTACACGAAAAACTTCATAGTGTTTGCTAAGTGACAATTTTGTGTGGCCGTATTCAAAGCTATTTTAGGGTGTTAATGGCCCATGGATAGCAGAATGTCACAGCCCCACCTAGAGGATTACAGCCTCAGCCCAGATCCAAACCTTTTGAAAGACTTTGAGCTAACACACCCAGCAAACCCTGTCCCAAGCCCTCGGCTCACAGAAGCCTCTTGCTTTTTTTTTTTGTTTTTGTTTTTGTTTTTGTTTTTTTCGAGACAGGGTTTCTCTGTGTAGCTTTGCGCCTTTCCTGGAACTCACTTGGTAGCCCAGGCTGGCCTCGAACTCACAGAGATCCGCCTGCCTCTGCCTCCTGAGTGCTGGGATTAAAAGCGTGCGCCACCACCGCCTGGTTTTTTGTTGGTTTTAACAGAACGGAATCAGCATTACTTATGGAAACAACACAGACGTCCTCCTAATGGATTTTTTTCCCTCTTTTTTCTGTCTCAATTCACTTTTGTTTCTTGGGATCACTTCCCAAATAAACTTTTTACAGCCACATTCTTTTCTCAGGCTGCCATTCTCGGGAGAATCCTAACAAACACAAACATGATAAACTTGGTTTGTTTTTGTACATTCACATGTTATTTTGTGAAAAACAAGCTGAATTTGCAATCACAGTAGTGAACCCCTATAATCTCAGCACTTGGAAGACAGAGACAGCCTGATCTCCATGAGTTTGAGGCCAGCCTGGTCGACATAGTGAGAATTCCATAACAGTCAAAGCTACATAGTGAGACCCTGTCTCAAACAAATACAACAACACACACACACACACACACACACACACACACACACACACACACACACAGAGTGAGACCTGTCTCAAACAAATAGCAAAAACAAAACAATACAACAATATATCCCCCCCACACACACACACAGACACACACACACAAACATACACACAGAGTGAGACTCTGTCTCAAACAAACAAACAAACGAAGCACACACCACACACTGTAAGGAAGAATCAAGTTTGTTTTTTTCTTCATTTGTTTTTGGTTTTTCTAGACAGGGTTTCTCTGTGTCAGCCTCGCTGTCCTGGAACTCACTCTGTAGATCAAGTTGGTCTCAAACTGGTAGAGATCCACCTGCCTCTGCTTCCTAAGTGCTGGGATTAAAGGAGTGTGTCACCACCTGGGTTCTTTTTGTTTGTTTTTGTTTTAACAACAACAACAACAGAAAACAGGTTCTATAGACTTACTGTAGAGATTCTTAGTTTCTTCCTGGGGCCACAGTCACCTCTTCCTTTGGCCTTTAGCTAGATCAGGAATATTCTCTTGCTGTCCTTGGTAGCCTGGGTTTGATCTTTGGAAAGTCTGGAGAACATGAAGGTTTTGGTAGGAGTTCTCAGCAAAGCACATTAAGCTGTCATGTTGAGTCTACTGAGACAGGCCATGATGAATGAAGGAATAAACGTGCTTTCCAACAGGCTTTCTCCAAAGGTTCACCAGTGATAATCAGGTGGTCAGCGTGTAGAATGTGTTTTTACCATAGAAGCAGCTATTTCTACGGCGATCAACTCCTAGCACTAATATCCCACGTGCCCAAGCACCCTCAGGCTTCAGAAACTAAGACAGTTCATCACATCAATCTCGATATTTCTATTTCTTAGCTAGTTCTCAGGAGCCCAATAATCTTTGATACAGCTAAAATTTTACTCTGGGTCTCAGATACTTCCTGAGTCATGGAAAAGACAAGTTTAAATATGTAGCAAGTGAGAATTTCCAAACCAGTCAAGGAAAAGACGAGATGATAATATTTCACAAAGAACATGCTGAGACAAGGGTAACTAAGGAAAGAAATGTTTCATAGTGGGGTCTCTTCCAAAGACAGCGTGGAACACAGGATCATCACAAGAAAGGGGACGAGATCAGGGGGATCCTCAGGAGAGATTCGAATTGGAGGGGTGGCTCCTATGTTTAGGCAACATCACTCAAAAAGAGTGTCTACCTCAGAAAGTACCAAAGGGCGGCCCTGTGTTGGACTGCACGTGTGGTGGGGCGGGCAATGTGCCTCGAACCTGGCAGGCAAGTACCCTGTCACAGAGCGACACTCTTAGCCCCTCTATTGGGTTTTCTAAGTGTCTTCTGTGTGACTAGCAGATGTCAGGTGGAGTTCTGCAGCATATGCAATGCAGGCAGGCTCTGAGTGGCCACATGTGTGCTTCTTCTGGGGCATATCCAGGCAGCAGGTGGAAAGCATTACGTCTGGTACTGACAGGCTTCTCCCACCTGCCATGAAGAAGTCAATGGCATGGAGGCTGATATTCCGGGCCCATCCCTGGCCTGTTTACGTTACTCACACGCTCAGACTTCTGGCTATGGGTATCAATGCATAGATTACTCCATTTTTTTCTCTTGACAATGATAAGAACACTTTTTGCCTCACCTCTTCCCAACGTTGCTCGACCTTTTAAAATGCCACTGTGATGAGTCCCTCACTTGACCTGAGGAGAAAAGTTTAACTGGAAGAGGAAGGGGATTGCAGGAGTGGGTTAGGGAGCAGAGTTAGTGATGGATCATGAAAATTTAGATGAAATATTGGGACAAGCTAGGAATGGGAAAAAAAAAAGTGACAGAATTTTTTTTTTTTTTTTTAAGAACAAAATTGTCTGGGACTCAGGAGGCAGAAGCTAGAACCTGCCTATGGCAGAAATGGATATTGTAAAGTTTTAATTTTAACTCAGGCCCCATACCTAGTCCATCTGTCTCATTTCTAGGAATTCTTCAATCTACATGGTGTCAGTGGGATGTGTTACCCAACCCTTACTAAGAAAACTCAGGATAAAATCCTCCTTCTTCACTTCCATTACAGAAATGAAACCATGTGTTACTTCATTTAGCATCTTCATAATAAAACATCTGAGGCTGGGCAGCTTTCTAAAGAAAAACAGATTCTTTAGCTTTTAGATCTGTAGGTTTACGACCTATATCTACCAATGGTCTTCTTGTCAGCAGAGTCCCAAGGTAGCTCTGAGCATCATAGTGCAAAGCATGTTCCATGTTCATGTTTCATGTGTGCGCATGTATGTGTGTTCTGGGTTCTCTTCTTCTTACAAAGCCACCAGTATTCAGTCCTAGGGGCATCAGAATCCATTTTCTATTCTAATCACCTGCTAAATGTCTCACCTTGAAACATCACAGTGAGATTAAGTTCCCACCTTCCTAATGCCTCCAATAGGTGGGGGTTAGATTTCCATTCATAAAACAAATTGTATCCGAACTAAAACGTGGCCTCTGATCCACACTGGACAGTCAGATGAGAAGTGAGGACAAGCTCCATGGAAGTGCAGCATCTAGTGGCCCTGGTGCTCGACACTGGCTGTGTTGACCACAGCTGCTGCCGCGGGCTCAGCACTGGCCGTTCTCAGCCTTGTTTTGGTTGTGGTCGCCCACAGTCGGACCACACTGGGACAGACTGTTATCTGGTTGTCGGGTTGTTCAACGTCTTGATTTTGTTTTTGTTTTTGTTTTTGTTTTTGTTTTTGTTTTGCGAGACAGGGTTTCTCTGTGTAGCTTTGCGCCTTTCCTGGAACTCACTTGGTAGACCAGGCTGGCCTCGAACTCACAGAGATCCGCCTGCCTCTGCCTCCCGAGTGCTGGGATTAAAGGCGTGCGCCACCAACGCCCGGCTACGTCTTGATTTTTAAAGCAGCTATCCTTCAATTAGCCTGAGTTGTTTGCAATGAATACTCCCCCAACACACACTCTTTGTCCAAAATTGCAAATTTTTACTTGTTTTCAGCAAACTCAGATCTGTTTTCCACAATCTTAAAACACAGGCAGAACCAGTTTTTGTTCCCTAGAGACAAATTCTTTCCAAGGACTATTAATACTTGAATTATAATGGCAATTCCCATTAGGATAATAGTGTATTTGTCAAACTTTTCTCTTGGTGGGCAGAAAAAAAGAACCCATGAATTAGAAATGTGAAAACATTTTTATTGACCTAGTGATACAGTAATGCAAGGAAAACAAAGCAATTGGTATTGTTTTTCAATTACTGTCACAGCAAGATGCCTCTGAAATGTGTATAATTGGATAGAGACGCTGGTGATGAGTCTTTGGATATGGGCAGATCTGATCATACACACTGAAATTTGCAGAGACAAATCAATTTAACATGCTTCGTTTAGTTTCTGAGATTAGCACTGGGTTCGAGCCCAATTGAACGTAATGTTCAGATGTGCTCTCATTTACATTTTGCCTATAAAATACTTTCCAGTTCTGCCTCATTGCTAGCATTATTTAGTACTGTGGGTGTGCCAGCCACTTCTTAGGTGGGAGGACATTTGTTGTGCTCATTACCAGATAAATGATTTGACTCAAAACATAGTAAGTCACATTTGACCTAGAAAAGTGAACACCAAACTTTCAAACACAGTCTGCTTAGGTTGGGCAAAAGATGGTTTCTCTTTACCTTGTTATTGCTTTTCCCAAGAACATGATCTCAGTGGCATTTATGAGACATGATTTTGCATTCTCTCTGCTGTTGAGTGTGTATGGATGATTATGCACACATCTGCTTTATTAATACTAATAGGATATTAACTATTTGTGTATTGTTGATAAGGAAAAGTTTATACATGGTCATAAAAAGCAAAAATGTCGGGTAGGAGAGATAGCTCAGTGGTTAAAAGCATTTTTGTATCCATATCAGGCAGCTCAGGATTGATCTTGTGTGTGTGTGTGTGTGTGTGTGTGTGTGTGTGTGTGTGTGGTTTTTTTTTTTTAAGACAGGGGTGTCTCTGTGTTTAAATCTTTTATTTTTGTTTTTATTTCTTAAACTTTTTTTTGTTTTTAACAATTACTGGTTTGGGGTTTTGCTTTAATTTAAAGTTACAGGTGCTTGTGAGCTACCATGTGGGTACTGGGAATTGAACCCAGGCTTTTAACTATTAAGCCATCTCTATAGCTCATCGTGATTGACTCAACTCCAGTTCCAAGGGATCTGATGCCCTCTTCTGGCCTCAATGAATACCTCTACTCACATGTGCATACTCAAGACACAGATGTAATTAAAAATAAATCTTTTTTTAAAAGCATGTATCAGTGTCAACCTGCAGAGAAGCCCTGTAATCAGTTTGAACGCACATCACAACCACTCAGTGAAGGCAACTAGTCATTCAAACAGCAAGGGAACATAGAAAGTAAAACTAATAGCCCTCCAGACAACCCTGGGAGATGTATGAAGATCCTGCTGAGGAAGGGCTCGTTTGGGTTCACTGAACAGAGAAGTTCACTTGGTTGCCTGGGTCAGATCTGGTCTCTAGTCACCAGGCAAACAGAATGCAGTTTTCCAGTATGTGGCCCCATTAATAATAGTAGCAGACACAGAGGGAAGCGGTTACAAGGCCTAGATAGAGTTCATAGCATCAAGTCACGAGTAAGATGAGGCTGGCTGCCCATCCAGAGAGAGTATGGCACTCTTGAAGATGCTGTTGGGACCAGGAGTTAGAGAGGGCTCCCCTGAGCAGGGCAGCCCC
>CABHPR010100803.1:5148-24135 GCA_902168415.1 Peromyscus melanophrys
CAGGACCACAGTAATGGGCAGGAGCACAGTGATGGGCAGGACCACAGCGATAGACAGGAGCACAGTGATGGGCAGGAGCACAGTAATGGGCAGGACCAAAGTGATGGGCAGGACCACAGTGATGGGCAGGAGCACAGTGATGGGCAGGAGCACAGTGATAGACAGGAGCACAGTGATGGACAGGAGCACAGTGATGGGCAGGACCACAGTGATGGTCAGGAGCACAGTAATGGGCAGGAGCAAGCACAGTGATGGGCAGGAGCACAGTGATGGACAGGAGCACAGTGATGGGCAGGAGCACAGTGATGGGCAGGAGCACAGTAATGGGCAGGAGCACAGTGATGAGCAGGAGCACAGTGATGGGCAGGACCACAGTGATGAGCAGGACCACAGTGATGGACAGGAGCACATCTTAATCAGGACTGCTCTGCTACACATACCTTTTGCCTGATACTTAAATCTAAATTTTATATCAGGATCCCAAATATAGACTCAAGGGGGCATTACTGAGCCTCTTTGTTTCTTTTCCCCATATGGGTACTTGAAATAAGTCTCCTTTCTCTGCTGTCTCTTCAGATGGACTATTGAGGATAGACAGTCGAGCACAGGTGAACAAGCATGGCTTGCTAGTGCAGCCAGGACTTCTGATTCCAACAAAGCAATGCCAATAATAGTCTGGATTAGTCCAAACAACCGTGCCATCTCCGTGCATTGCCTGTAAAATGGGATCCTAATGATGAACTATGGAGACTAGCAAAGAGTACGGAAAGAATGTGTAAAATTTCCAGCTCAGTGTTTGCTCTGAAGCCGGACACCTGTAAAGTCAGGACGATATCTGCATTACGTATGTGGAGGTTGCACTCTACTCTGCAGAAGGTGAACTGAGTGACCTCAGTGACACTCTAAGGACTGCGTGACCTCGGCGACACCCCTGTAGGACTTATGCACCGATGACACTCATCTGCCCGGTCCAGTATTAGTACATTTCCTGACACTGTAACAAATGAAAGGCTGGGAATGTGGAGTTCAAGGGGATACTGAGGCAGACTGGGCTGTGGGGTAAGAAGGGTAATAGAAGAGTTATCAGAAACACAGACAGCAGTAGGACAGGGCCTCTGGGCAGAGTGGGGACCCTTTCTTTTAGGTCTCAGAGAAAGACGGAAGGTTTCATAGCACAAGCCTGCAGCCAGGCTGTGTCTTATTCCCAGGCAGCAGAGGGTGGTGGGATTCCAGGGAAGGAGCGTGGGACTCTGAGGATGTGGGAGAAATGAGCGAGGAGGGGTATACTACCCATTAAATGGGTGAGGGAATGTGTGGCCACTCCGAGGTCCCAGGGAGTCTGGCACCCTGAGGTCTGGTATTCTCTTGAAATCTGGACCCCCGAGGAGTCTATTTACAGACTTCTAGACAGACCCTAGGTAGAGGGGCTTGCCATTTCCTCACAGTGGGGAGGCTTCCTCAGGTGGTCTGAGCAGCAGGCTGGCCTGGATTCTAACAACAAATCCCTGAGACGATCAACGTATACAGGGGAAAGGTTCATGTGGACTCATGGTTTTACCAGGGTCTAAGGTGCACTTGGTTGGGCTGCATGGTAGAGGAGATATGATTGAGTTAAAACTACTCACCTCATGTCTGGGGAAAAGAAAGATTGTGAGATCAAGTGGGGAAGTGTGAGGGAGCCTCAAAATCACCCAAGGACACTCTCTCCAATATCCTAAGAATTTCTCATTAAACCCCCATATTTTTTGCAGTGAAAAATGGAAAGGATTTTTTTCATTCTTCTCTCATACATTACCTCCTGACTGCAGTTTCTCCTCCACTCCTCTCAGTGCTCCCCACCTTCCCTCTTCCCCAGATCCACTCCTCCATTTACACACACCACACACACACACACACACACACACACACACACACACACACACACGTGCACGCGCACACACACACACACATACACCACAAAAAAGTGCAAGCCTCCCAGCGATATCAACTGAGCATGGCATAACAAGTTCTGGGCACAAACTCTCATATTAAAGCTGGAAGAGGCTACCCAGTAGAAAAAAAAAAGGGTCCCAAGCACAGGCAAAAGAGTCAGAGAGACTCTCCTGCTCCCAGTGTTAGGAGTCCCACAAGAACACCAAGCTACTCAACCATAACATATATGTGGAAGACCTAGTGCAGACCCATGCAGAGTCTGTGTTTGTCTCTTCAGTCTCTGTGAGCCCCCATGAGCCCTCTTTAGTTGATTCTATGGACCAAGTTGTCATGGTGTCCTTGACCCCTCTGGCCAGAGAAACCCTATAAACCCCAACTCTAAAAGCTTCCACCTCCAAGTAGCACCAACCTGGGGCTACAAAATTTAACACACAAATCTTTAGGGCCACTTTAATCCAACTTGCTGCAATCACTTTTAGAGTTCTGTTTTGTTTCGATTTATTTATTTAGTGCATGCTCATGCATGTGTATACAATAGAGATAGGGCAGTCAGAGAACAGCCTGTAGGAATCAGTGCTCGTCTTCTACTCTATCAGTCCTGGGGACTGAACTCTGGTCATCAGGACTGGTAACATTCACCTCTACCCTCTGAGCCATATCACTGTCCCAGCTGTAAGATTTTAGCAGAGTGTGTCAGGTTGTAGAGATCAGAGCTTCTTAAAAATTTTCCACTCATGACCCCTTTACTCCTGAGAAACTTGTGTAGAAGTCTGGGTATATAGATATATAAAATACATGTAAAAATCACACATTGATTGATCATAATCAGAAAGAAATGTATTTTAAAATGATTCTTTCACCTATGTATATTTTTAGCATTTATTAGAGAGCTTTAAAAACCGATTTGCATACTGACAAGGTGTTGTGTTTATTTATCGTTACATGAAGAGTTAACTCTTGGCTTCTTGACAGTCTATGATATGGAACATCTTCCATGTTTTTCAGAGTTGATCCGTGTTTTGATTTTATAATTTTCAACACTGAGAAATCCACTTCACTTAAATATGGGGTACCAAAATGTTTGGGACAATTTCAGAAACTGTTGGAAATTCTGTCCTAACCCTAAATCAAATCCATTGAGTGATTCTTTTATGAAATGCATGTCAGCACCTTTCATTAGTGTAGGCATGTTTATGTGTCCACATACCATGATGTACACATGGACGTCAGAGGAGCATACTGTTCAGTTCTCTGTATATACCATGTTGGTCCCAAAGATCAAACTCAGGTTATCAGGCAAATGCCTGATGATGGCAAATGCCTTTAACTGCTGAGCTAAATCACAGTCTAAAACAGCAATTTTGGTATCAAACATTCAAATACTGTTTGATAAATCTGTGCTGAGGAATCAAATCCAAAAAATTATTAAAATGTGTTGCTTTCCAGAATTAAACTAGCATGTTTCTATCAGAGGAAAATGTATATATGAATAATAACTCATGACAAATGATAGTCTTGAATCTCAGACAAGTGTTTCAGGCAGTTTTTGTTGGTATTGTCCAGTATGATGGTGTACACTAGTAGTTCTCAACCTGTGGGTCACAACCCCTTTGGAAGTCAGGGATTACCTGAGACTGTCAGAAAACAGAGATATTTACATTACAGTTCCTAACAGTAGTAAATTACAGTTACAAAGTAGCAACAAAAATAATTTTATAGTGGAAGATCACCACCACACGAGGAACTGTATTAAACACTGGGAAAGTTGAGAACCGCTGGTCCACACCACGTGAAGTGTGCACAGCTGAGTGTTTGGCAGTTACGTCACACCGTGCGACACCCGGTATCCACTGTGTGTTTGATGTTTAATCATTTCTGTTCATCGTTCATTCAGTAATCTTTCACTGTTTGCGAGTTTCATGTAACTTCTGTTTGTGCAACATGACCCACAGTTCAAAAAGCTGTGACTGGTGCTGCAGAGATGGCTCATATGTTAAGAGCCTTTACTGCTTTTCCAGAGGACTTGAGTTCAGGTCCCAGAACCCATGTAGGATGGTTCACAAACAGCAGCTCCATGGGACCAGATGCCCTCTTCTGGTCTTTATGAATAACACACACACACACACACACACACACACACACACACACACACACGCACACACACACACAGTTAGAAACTGTGTTGAAGAGGTCGAAGGGAGGAAAGGTGGAGAGAATGAAACTCTAAGACATGCTGTGACAGTATGCTTGTCTTTATCTGCTGTCAGCTCAGTGAGACTGATCCCAGTAGGAGAGACACAGAGAGGAGGCCCAGTGGTGTCTCCACTCTTCTACCTGGTTCAAGTTCCAAGAATAACTTAATGGAACAGAATTTCCAGAAATAGATTTCTTTCACAACCAAATAACAACCAGGTATTTTTTTTTTCAAATCATGTTTTAAAAGCCGAGCTTCATTTCCCCTTTGATGGGGAATTTCGAGCACTTTCCCTGGTGGGAACTGAGGCAGTGCCTCTTACTCAAGTGGATGCCAGTCTGTGATTGTCCAATTATTCACTACATTCTGTCTTTGATGGTCCAGATGTTCTCAATTTCTTGTAATAAGCTCTTTCATCTGAGAAGTCGTTCCACTCAGAAATGCAAAACTCCTCTACGGCTCAGCTCCCGGGTATTTTTTCCCCCTTGATGAGCCGGGATAATTGGCCTTCAATTTACTTATTGTTTTTCAATAGAAAGCCCAAGTTTAATTTCATTTCTGTAAACCTGGAGATAAGAGCTGATCATTCTGCCGTTTAAGTCATTCCCGTTATAAGGCACGTTGGGTCTGCCCCAACAAGCCCCATCTCCACCCTCTGGACAGCACTGTGCCCTTACTTTTCTGCTTGAAAATAATTTGGGGTGGCTGGGGAGATGGCTCAGCAGGTTAAGTGTGTGTGGGGTGGGGGGCAAGCATGAGGACCACAGTTGAAAACCTCAGAAACCCAAGTAAATGCCAGGTCAGAAACCTAAGTAAATGCCAATGGGCACACAATTCCAGTCCCAGATGGTAGAGACAGGGGATCCCCAGAGCAAGGCAGCTAGTGATACAAACCATATCGGTGAGCTCTGGATTTGATTGAGAGTCCCTGCCTCAATGAATAACATTGAAGAAGTCCCAAACATGATCCCTGTCATCAACCACATACACACATATGCACTTTTTTGCTTCTTGCAAAAGTGGCATCTATATGTACTATTAGCATAGGAGGTGATTCGTCATCACCACTCACCAATCTCATCTTCTTAACATTTCTGAAGCCTCATAAACTGTGCGAAACATACAGGACATGCAAATGGGCTCCTTAACCTCTGCTGGTAGAGCCTGGGCACATTCATAACAAAAACAACACGTTTCTTGAAATAGCTGATGAGGTTTAATTAATGACTATAATAATTATTCAAAGACATCAGTCAAACCAGGCATGGTTACACCAACTTGTAATCCGATATGTTCAGAAGGTTGAGGCAGAAGATCCCAAACTGCCTAGGCCACAGGGTGAGTTCAAGTACTGCCTGACCAACTTAATGCGACCCTGTCTCAAGGTAAAGGGTGGTGGTGGTGGCAGCTGGAGATATGTCTCAGTGGTAAAACACTTGCCTAACCCTAGGCTCTATCCTCAGTATCTATATATAATCAACAACTTTGAGAAGTTGAGTGTATAGTTCAGTTGGTGAAGTGCTTGCCTGTCATTCAGGAAGCCCCAGGTTCAATGAATAAAACTGCCAACTAATACAGATAGGAAGTCACAGGAGGAGGATAAGAAAGAAAATTCAAATGAATATGAACTAATAAATTAAGGACTTGACTATGGTTAAATACTGTGTTTGGGTTTTTAATTGCTGTGAAGAGACACCCTGACATCTCTTATAGAAACGAACAAACACATTTAATTGAGGAGGTGGCTTACAGTTTCAGAGGTTCAGTCCACTATCATCACGGCGGGGAGCATGGCAGCATACAGGCAGACATGGTACTGGAGCTAAGAGTCCTACATCTTGACTCAGAGATAACAGGAAGTCAGCCGACTGTCACACTGGGTGAAGCTTGAGAAAAGAGACCTCAAAGCCCGCCCCCACAGTGACACACCTCCTCCAACAAGGCCACACCTCCTGACAGTGCCACTCCCTTTGGGGGCCATTTTCTTTCAAACCACCACAAGTACTTAAAGATCAACTTTTTCCTTGATGTTACATTTCATGTATTTGCAACATTAATAAAAGTTCCCTTGGAGCTGGAGAGATGGCTCAGTGGTTAACAGTTCAGTTCCAAGCATACACAATTGGGTGTCTCACAGCCACCTGTAATTCCAGCTCCAGAGGACTTGACTCCTTTTCCTGGTCTGAGGGCATTACACACACACACACACACACACACCACACACACACACACACACACATCACACACACACACACACATCACACTCATACACTACGTTAACACCACACACACACACACACACACACACACACCACACTACACACACACTACACACACATCACACTCATACACTACGTTCACACCACACACACACACACACACACACACACACACACACACACACACGAACACTTTAAAACAAATCTTTAAAGAATATAAAAATAGATAAAATTTTTCTTATTCTTCTAGATGCTTTTTTTCTCCTAAGACTCTATGAATACTGGCTTGATCAGGTTGAGGAAGTGATCTGATATGCTTCTCATGTGCATTCTAGCCTGTGCACAGAGAGAAGATGGCTCTTCCACAGGATGTTACACCATTGGCTCTTGAATCAGCCTGGGTTCAAATCTGTGTTTGCTTGCTCATCACAAGACCTCAATCAAATCATTTTATTGGAATGGTGAGTTGCCCATCTATGTTTCTGTTTGAACACTTGGCCCCTGGCTTGTGACATTGTTTTGGGAGGCTGTGGAGCTTTGGGGATATAGGCTCCTGGGGCAGTCTTAAGGATTGTGACTTCCTGTCCAGCTGTAAGCTCCTTCCACTATGGACTGAGCTGTTCCAGCTGCATGCACTGTGCCCTCAGCTCCATAATGGACTCTGTCCTCTGCCAGGTGTGCTCAGAGATTTCATATTAGGAAATGACATTAGATTTAAAAGGTTCATGTTTGAGAGACTACAGCAGTAGAATTACAAAACAAAAACATTTTAAATATTATTTCAGCATTTTTATTCTATTTTTTAAATTTGTCACATATAGATATAGATGTTATAGATATAGATAGATATAGATATGAGCATGTTTGTGTGTGTATGGGTGGCGGGGGGTGGGGGGGCAGAGGTTAACCTTAGGAATCGTCCCTCAAGCACTAACCACCTTATTTTTGAGATAGGGTCTCTGACTGGGATCTGGAGCTCCCTGATTCAGCTAAGCTGGTGGCTAGTGAGCCCCAGGGATCCTCCTGTCTCTGCCTTCCCAGCTGGGGTACAATAAGCTCATGCTTCCACACCAGGCTATTTACAATGTTTTCATTGATTAATTGATTGATTGATTGATTTTGTATGTGTGTATGTGTGTGTGTGTGTGTTTGTGTGTGTGTGTGTGTGTGTGTGCGCGCGCGCGCAACATATGTATGGAAGTCAGGAGACAGCTTGAAGGAGCTTGTCTTCTTTTTCTACTGCTTCGGTTCTGGGATCCCAGCTCAGGTCCTCAAGCTTGGTGGTGAGTGCTTTTATCCACTGAGCCCTCTCACTCACCCTCATCTAGCTTTGGGAGAATAAGTTCATGAGTTTGTGTCAGGCTGCCCTCACGGTTCTCCTGACCCAACCCACACGTGCCTGCATGTGGCACATGGATTACAGGTTGGACACACCTCCAGCTAGGAGCCAAAATAAATCTCTTGTCCTTTAAGCTGTTTGTGTCAAAAAGGAGACGAGTAACTGAGGTGTGATCCTATGTGCCCATTTCCTGATTGACCGGGATAATATGAACAATGGCGTCACGTGGTATGATAGGTACAGGGTACTTAAAATAGCGCCCAGCTCAAGTTCACATGCTCACTAGGTTGCTCTGTACGCACAGACACTCAAGGGGATTTGCATTTCAAAATTTCCCTTCCCCTACCAAGGCCTCATCTCAGGATGTCCCCTTCAAAGGCAGAATTGACACTTCTTACCGGCACCTCGCTGATGTATTCATTTCTTTCTCTTCTGTGTCTCACTCAGAATCTCATCATCTCCACTCAGTGGAAAATGATTCTGCTGGGTCCTACACGGATTCAAACAGAGAAAGTAGAAATAACCATAAATTACTTCTACTAGAGAAATGTCAGGTGGGTCTGCATGGGCCATTCTTCCGAGAACATTTTTGGTAATTCTGTAGATGAAAGAGGATTGTGAAGGTTTTGTAAGCTTTTCTTTCTTTTTTTCCCCCCTTTCCTCTTCTTCTAAATGACAGGAGCCCTCAACAGACCTTTCTCGAAGAATAATTTTCCAAGGCTACCAATTTGGATCTCAAAAGCCCAGACTCAAAGGGACCCTCAGTTTGCCATCTAAAATAAATGCCTGAACAGATATCAGCCAAGGTACATACAGAGCAGATGGAAAATGGATAGCTACATTACTGATGGCTCTGTGAATTCAAGCGGCCTTTGTCTGAGGACAATAGCGATTATGAACAAATATTCAGGTTTTCACTCACAGGCCAGCCAGAGGATCAAGCAAGCAATCGAATTAAATTGGATTGAATCAGCAATGCCAGCACCATTAGTACATAATGTGTGTACCACCAGACATCCTGACCCACCTCTTAGCAATGTGGCTGGAAGGACCAGGGGGATAGTTCAGGCAGTAAAGTTCTTTCCTTGCCAGCATGAGGACCTGAGTTCAGATCCCCAGTACCCACTCATGTTAAAAAGGCAGGCATGGTAATGCAAACTTATAATCACAGCCCAATGGAGCCAGAGACAGGAGGATCCCTGGGGCTCTCTGGAGAGGTAGTCTTGCCAAATCAATGAGCTATAGGTTCAGTGAGACACACTGTCTCAAAACTAAAGATGGAGAGTGATGGAGAAAGACATTGAATATTGACCTCTGAACTCCACATATGTATCTGTACTACCCCCCATCTCCCACACACCTAAGATATACAAAAGCGAAAATAAATAAACAAAAAAAGAGGTGTGACTGTGTTATAGCCAACCTAGTGCCTCCAGACATTTTTTTCTGGTTAAGTTTGAGGTTATAATGCTTCTAATTATACAGGGTTGATACATAATTGTAAAATGTTCCCCCATATCTTCCAAGGAATTCAAAATAATCTCAAGACACTCCATGTTACCAAACAGGACATGTGCTCTCTTTATTATTTGATTGTGACTGAATTTAGGCTCTGTCTTCAGGATGACCTGGTAATAATCTTCTGTAACCCTTAATTGTGTTGTCAATCAATTTAAATCACTTATAAGTAAGTTTTGACTTGGCCTGTAATTGCCATGGCTTCATTTTATTCTAAAGGAAAGGAGAAAAATCGATATGTACCTCTACATCTTCCTTTTGCTCAGAGCTGCTCTCCCCTCATAAGCCATATTTCAGTTGAAGGCACCAGTCTACACCTAATCCATCATCTTTGGCATCTCCTTCTCCTCTCTCACTTCCATATCCAATCAACCACAAATCCAGGTAATTCCATTAATCTCATAGTTTTCATTCCCCACTTCTCCTGTCCTTCATTCGACCATTTCCTCTGCTCAGGTGTGAACTATGAACTGTCAACGGTGGGTAGCCCCCAACAGGCAAGCAGTCTCAGGGTTTCTAGTTCAAGGCAGTGAAAGTTGGCAAAGATAGGCTTTAGTCCCCAAATGCCACACGGGTAAGAGAAATTAACTCAATTTGAATAAGAAATGTTTCTCTGTTATGTATATGTACCACGTTTTATTTATCCATTTATAAAAAAAAAGCACTAGAAAAATCAGAAAAAAAGAAATATTTTTCTGAATGGCTTAATTGAAGGGAACTTGGCAAAACAAACAAAGAAACAAACAAACAGAAGGGACCATCCAGGACAGAAAATCACATACACCGTTAAGGAGAAGCAGAAGACTTTGTGGTTTCTACACAGTAGTTGACGCCTGTAATACCAGGAGGGTGAGAGAAGGGGATTGTGAGTTTGAGGCTAGCTTGGGCTACACAGTGAGATCATGTCTCCAATAGTAGAGTCATGGACTCAGATGTTTGATTTGGGGCTTAAATAAGAGTAAACTGGGCTGACAGCGTAGTGCAGTGGTAGAAGTCTGGCCTAGACTCTGACAGTAAGGGGCTGAGATCATGACTTGATGGTAGAGCACCTGCTTAGAATTCCCCCAGCCAGAGGCTTGGAGTACGGTTCACTTGTAGAGCACCTGCCTAGAATCCCCCAGTGAGGGGCTGGGGATGTGGCTCAGTGGTAGAGCACCTGCCTAGAATCCCTCAGTGAGGGGCAGGGGTGTGACTCAGTGGTAGAGCACCTGCCTAGAATCCCCCAGTGAGGGGCTGGGGTGTGGCTCAGTGGTAGAGCACCTGCCTAGAATCCCCCAGTGAGGGGCCAGGAGGGAGTGTGGCTCAGTGGGGAGCATGGCTCAGTGGGGAGTATGAATGAGTAAAATTCCCCTGATGAATGGTTAGGGGCAAGGATTAGTGGTAGAGTGCCTGACTAGATTCCTCCAGTGAGGGACTGGGGCATGATTGACTGGTAGAGTGCTTACCTTGATCCACAGTGATGGGCTGGGCCATGGCTCTATGTTAGAGACCTTGCTAGCATACAGAAGACCTTGACTTTGATCTCCAGCATTGCAAAAGAACAAGACCAAATACTAAATGAACATGCAGAATCAACAGTTCTCACAGCTATTAAATGGAAGAGATTTAGGTCAGACAGGCTCAGATCTAATAGCTTCTTACTAAAGGACAAACCACATAAAATTATGGACTCGATGCCATTGTTTCCCAGGAGCAAATTGATTGACAAATATCTGAATGATCTTTCTACTTTCATTGTAAGTTGATTCAAGCACTGGGCTGTGGTCTGGACAATTATTGATTACGTGTAGCTGGAATTGTATTTAAGTCCTTCATCTAACTTTTATTCTAAGAAGTGCATTCAACTAACACCCGTAAGAGCTGATGACTATAATCAACCCATCATAATAATAACAATTACGGTAATGACAACAGTACCCTTGTATCCCACTTCACAGTTGATACAATGCCTGCCTTCCAAGATACTTTCACATGCACACTCTCATTCACAAAATGATGTTTTCTATGAAGGAACAGATTAGGCTTTAAAGCAAAGAACTATACAAACAAAGCAGGAGACTGCTCATCAACTGGCACACTATGGTCTTGAGGGCAAGACTTCTCTATGCTCTTCCAGAATCTCTGGATTCAATCGCTGTATCTGTATATATCAGCCCGACTTCCAAGACCCATCCTCTCTATCTCTGTTGGTTGTCTGGCTCTAGACCTACTCAGTCTGTTAGGTAGAGAAATCGGGAGAGTCTAGGAATTAGCATCTGTCTAGATATTCATATCCTTAACTAATGATTGGTAGATTTGGGAATTAAAACAGAATCTAAAGAATGGAGTGGGGAGGGATGGAGGAAAGGAATCTTAGGTGTACTCAGTGGATTGGGGATGTACATTAGCATTTGGATACCTAAGATGTCCAGCTTCTTGGCTCCCTGATATTCTCCTAGAATCTGTATATCCAGAAGAAGAATTGCTTTACTAACTAACATGGGCTGTTGACCCTGTGCCCCGTGTGTGTGTGTGTGTGTGTGTGTGTGTGTGTGTGTGTGTGTGTGTGTGTGTGTGTGTGTGTGGGGAGAGAGAGAGAGAGAGAGAGAGAGAGAGAGAGAGAGAGAGAGAGAGATCCCTAACCCTTTATCCTTTACCTCTTGGTTAGCATATATTAGTGGCTTTTCTCTTTGTAGGTACAGTACACTTTACAAAAGTAACAAGGAGAGAAGTATGTGATTTGGCTCACAGTTCCAGAGTACAGTCCATCATGGCAGGGAAGGCATGAGGACACCGAGTATGGGGCAGCTGGTCACATGGCATCCACAGTCAGGAAGCAGACAGGGGTAAATGGTGGCGCTCGGTTTGCCCCCTCCTTTTTATTCACCCCAGCCCGTGGGATGGTGTCATCCACATTCAGAGTGGCTCTTCCCACTTCAATTAATCTAATCTAGAAACTCTTTTGCAGACTTGCCCAGAAGTTTGTTTCCATGGTGATTCTTGTGAGGTTTGTGCCACAGGCTAATCAGATCACATTTTCCCTGCTGCGTTACAGATATTAGCAGGCACCCCACTAGGAATGTGTCTGTGAGTCTGTAACAAGCTCCTTGGGCACCTGGACTTCAGGAAAGCAATGATAAATCCCAGAGACAAAGTGGCCTGGTCCTTATTAGTTGATTCTGGGGTCCCTGCTGTTTGCTACAGGGAGAGGGAGACAGCCCATGTGAGTTTGTAAAGTAAGCTATCTAGATATGCAGATTCTACAAGACTAACAGGGAACAAGGAAACTAGACATCCCATAATGAATACTCACAATCCACTGAGTGCATTCAAGGTTCCGTTTCTCTAGCCCTCAGTCCATTCTTTAAATGCCTTCCTTACTATCTCATTGTATGATACTCCCCACTTCCTCCTGCTCCCGAATGCCTTCACATAGCCTCTTTGCTCTTCAGGGTGGTCTGAGGTCCCCTTCTGTTTCCATCAGACCCTGCTCCACTCTCTCTAGCTTCATATAAATCTTGTGGTGTGAAGGAACAATTTCTGTCTCAGTGTTTTCTGTTGTGTCTGCGACCTTTCAGTTCTAAATCTCACTGAGCTGACAGTCAAGATTCACAATCACAGGAGAGTCTGAGGAAGTGTGTGTTTTCCAGCACATCCACATGGAACTGAACCTCAGAGGCCAATTCGGCAGCTGAGGTTCAAGGGTGTTCTGCTCTGTCCCCCATATCTTCTCTCCGTAACTCTTTCATATCCCTCTCACTCCCAAATCAATTCTGAATCATTAACCCTCTTCTCAGAAATGTCTAAGGTGAGTCCTATTAAGTCTGTGCTGAAAGAAGTCATGGCACCCTGAATCAACAGTCAACTGAATTGCCTGAATCAATACCTGGAAAGAGTCCTTTTCTTAAGGATCCCTTGGTTGTCCATAATGAAGTAGATGCCACTGTTATTAGGCCTTAGTTGTTACAGTTCAAGTACAGAGCCCTGAGTGGGCAGTAGTCTGCACACTATGCTTAAACACCAAGTCATTAACCTTATTAGCATATTGGTTAGGGTCAGAGTCTGCGCCCTGGCAGCCTGAACAAGCTGGGCTTGGTCATGGGTCTCCAACAGGCCAATTAAAGAGACAAATAACAGTAAAAAGGGGAGCAAGGACGTGTACTTAAGGTGATCAAATTGGGAAGGCGAGCAAAAAAGTCCAGGAACTTCTCAAATTTCAGATTAAGTAGAGAGCAAGAGATATGCAGAGCTAAGCTGTCTAAGAGAATCTCCACAGCATCAAGAGAGGTCGTAGAATGTGGCTGTCTAGAAAATAAGTAGACTTAAAGATTTGCAGCCCGGTGTTTACATCCCTCCCTGTAGCCTATGTGGTTGTCTGAACCTAGACAAACACATTAGTAACCAGTGTTGAGGCCACCATTGATCTGATACAGTTCTTCTGGAAGGTTCTTATGCATTTGCTCTACAAAGCCTCTTAAAGAAGTCTCAACTATTTGTCCCATTGTATAAAGAAACACTATCTCCCCCCACCCAGACTAACTTGCTCATGTTTGAAAATGGAAAGGCGTGGGTGGGGACAGCTGATTTTACAGTGAAGTGAGTGTGTCTCTCTGACACCATTCTGTGAGTCAGAGGTCTAGAGACAGAAGAAGCTCCCATTCTTTGTTCTTAAGAGCATCGTTGTGGCAGGCATTTCCCTGCCCATAAAACATGCTTGCGACTTGATCTGTCTATTTCCACTCTGTCTTTGGAGACAGATCTTACAAGAACTGGCTGAGGAGTATCAACTTTCCTGATATGACAAATAAGGTTCATGACAAAAGCTGAGCTCTCCAAGGACTGGCCAAGACGGCCATTTCCTGTTCTCTTGCATTGTTTTTCTGATCGTTAGATGATGTCTTATCAATACCTTTTCTGATGGTGGAGTTAAACCTACAGAAGGTTGGCCTCTGAGAGTGGACTATGATGCCTTAAGTGGGAAAACTATGTTCCCATGACAGGAGAATGGGAATGTGTAGAGAGACATCAGGAACAACAGAAAGGAAGCCAGTTGAGAGGAAACAAGAACAAAAACAAAACCCTGGAAATCCTTCCCTACCTGGGCTGCAGTTTTCAGGCCACTTTGCAGGGTAGTCTTGTCACTGAGATGATGATGGATTAGCAATGGGCGAGATCAAACCTTGTCCAGGACAGCTTAGCTATGCCTATGTCTTGCTCTCTACTTCATCTTAAACTTCATGTTGGAAAATGTGAAGATGAACTTGAGAAGCCACTGGACTTCTGTTATAGTTAGATGAATAAATAGCAAGATTTCAGAATAGAGTAGGAACAGCTCTGGGTTCTTTCCATTTGCAAAGTTAGGATCAGAGTCTTGGTTCAGACAGCCCCCTAACAAGCCAGGTTCATTCTCAAGAGTCCAGTTAAAGACACAATAGTGAAATTAAAAGGGGAGAGCTATTTAATATGAGCAAATTGGAAAAAAACAGAACGGTCCAGCAGATGCCCCTTCCTGATGGTCCTTATGTGAGTTTTAGGTTTAAATGGAGGGGAAAAGATATGCATGTGCAAGCATTCTTGGTCAGAGTATGCCTGTGCCCATCACTGAACCATCATTTGTTTGCCTCTAGTCTCTCCAGCAAGGTGGTCTGACAAGTATCAGATCTGTACAAAATTTCTTCCATGGAGACAAGTTCCTCCTATGGCTGCACCAGGCTTCAGCCTTTTCCTTCTCCCAGTATGAGGCCCCTGGTGAAATTTAAATTCCTTTGTGTACATTATCTCAAAAGTCTGATAGTCAAAAGCAAGGGCATAGGTATCTCTATAAAGTATTTTTATTCCTCCTAGTTACATTATATATTTAGCCACAAGGGGTTGATGATCTTCATAGCATTTCCTTAGGTTTCGGTAGGACAATGTCCATTTGCCAACGTATGACCAGGATGGACAGTATAAGGAGTATGTTCTTTGAATGCCACAGACCATCCATTGGTTTGGGTACAAGCTGTGGGAGCCCACAATAACTCCAGCTTGGGCTTGTTTCCATCTTGACTCAAGGTCAGAGAGTCCAAGTTTGTTTTGCTCTGCAAGGCTGTATTACAGAATGTTTGGCCGAAGGCATGGTTACCACCTGTCTTACTCCCCAAGGCTGTATAACAGGATGCTTTGCTGTAAGGCATGGTTACTAGATGTTTTGAGAATTAAGGAGGTGTTTACACTTGTCTGTACCTTAAACCTTAGTGTCCTTGAGACAGGGAGGTCTTTTTGCCTCCCATTTTGGGTATAAAAAGGCTCTGAGAAATAAACTTGGGGCTGCTGTGGTATTGACTCAGATCCTTTCCAAAACTATCCTGTGTCTCTGTCTTTTTCCTTTAAGTCTACATCCCTATTCTTCCCATCTATTATTTCTCAATCCTCACTCCCCTATTCAGGACTATTTGACAGGTTGGACAGGGCCTGGCAACAAGTGTGCACTCTGTTCTAGTTTCTTTTCCAATGTTGCAATAGAACACGGACATGCCCTACACACGCTCCAAACAACCACAGAAGGAAAGGGTTTATTTGGTTTATACTTCATTGTCATACCCATCATTGAGGGAAGTCAGGACACGAGATCAAACAGTAATTTAAAGCAAGCAGTAACCATAGAGGAATATGGTTGGCTGAATTCCTTGCTGGCTTGTTTTTAGCTTGCTTTTCTTATACAGATCAGGATCCCCTGCCAAGGGAATGATGTTGCCCAAAGTGGTTTGGGTCCTCTTCCATCAATTAAGAATCAAGACAATCCCCCACAGAAATGCCTAGAGGCAAATCTGATCCAGACAATCTAGCCTTTCCTCTTAGATGGCCTTGGGTTATGTCAAGTTGACAATTAAAGGTATCTAGGACAAATGTCAAAGCCAAATTTGACTGTACTCCATGTGTCAAATTCTACAGTTCTAAACCTGCTTTAATCCTTACTCTACCCAGGCTTGCATCTTTCCTGCTCTGAACAATGCCTTTCTCAGTCACCACTGACCTCCAAGTTGCTAACTCCAGTGGTCTATTACCGTCCTGTATCACATTTCATCAATCAACAGCATTCATCAGCCATTCACACATTCTTCGTTAATTAATTTCCTCTGTGCAGCTTCCAAGGCACCAGATTCTAGTTCTCCTCATATTTTATCCCCTCGGGTTCTTTGGTTGGAGCCTTTCTTTCAAATTATTAAGAGGAGAAAAGCTCAAGTACTAGTCTTGAGTATCAAGACTACATCATCGCTGCATTTAGTTTCAGCCACTGAATGTGTGTGTGTGTGTGTGTGTGTGTGTGTGTGTGTGTGTGTGTGTGTGAGAGTCTCTCTTTCTCTGCACTGGAACTCACTGCTTTAGCTATACTGGCTGGCCAGCAGCCCCCAGGGATGCCCCTCTTTATGCCTTTTTAGTGAAGGGATTGTAGCATGCTCCTCACCACACTCTTATTTAGGTTCTGGAAACTGAACTGGAGTCTTCATACTTGTGTATTCAGTACTTTATATCCATCTGTCTTCTTAGTTTCCAGTTTTAAATGCCATCCTTACCCAAACCACACCCCCAATCCTTACCCTGATCAGAACCTGAACTAACTCTAATCATAACCTTATCCCTAACCCTAGACAGAATCCTAACTCTAACCATGCAGCTACAATTTGAGTTTGTCTTACAATTAGGGTCATTTAACTTTCCCCCTTCACACAACCATGCTTGACTTTTCATCCCCACTACCACCACTACCACCACCACCACCACCACCACCACCACCACCACCACCACCACCACTCTACAGCCCCTCTCTTTTGGTTGATTGTGTTTATGCTGGCCAAATATCTTGAAGACATTCATAGTTTCTATCTTTTTCCCTCACTCCACAGTCACACCTACCTTCCAATCACGGTGAATGTGCCCCTTCATTATATCTTTAGTCTGGCATTCTCTCACATCCAGTCCATCCCATTACGACTATGGTGGTCAATATTGATGGCTAATTTGACAAGATCTAAACTCACATAGGCTACAATCCTGTAGACATGTCTATGAGGGAGTTTCTAGAGTGGATTAATGAGATGGAAAGATCCACCACCCTTCCAAGGGCTGGAGTCACAGACTGAATAGAATGAGCAAGAGCAAGCCAAGCGCCAGCATTCATCTCCCTCTGCTTCCTGACTATGGATGCTGTGTGACTGCTGCTTCACACTCCTGTTGCTGTGTCTGCTCCCACCACGATGGACTATATCCCCTGCAACTGTGAGCTCAAATAAACCCTTCTTAGGTTGCTTTCATTGTGAATTCTATCACTAACAACATCTCAGTACCGTCACTTCTCCTTCTGCTACTAAACTTGTCCTTGTTGTTTAAGATCAAAATAGAGCCAGAAGAGGTCTCTTGAACACATGCCATATCATCTTCATACCAATGGTCAAAATCTCCAGTGGTTCCCAATTAATGAGAACAGCAACCAGTGTCAATGTTTTTTAAATCTCCCTTCATTGTAGAGTTCCAGCAACACTTCTCTGTTATCTTCCTCTATTTCTCTTGTAAGTAACCTCAGTAAACTTACTGGTTCACCAAGTTGGACTTTGGCACAATCATTATTTTGTGGGTTCCCCATCTGGGATGAGTAGGCTTATGTCTAAGGTGTCTCCTCAGAACACAGCTGTTCAGCTGTATGAGATCTAGGAAATAAACTTCTTTTTTTTTCCTGCAGAAATTTGAATGAGTTCTAAGTCCTTCGACTGGAATATTCATGTTTCCTTCCTGTCTCCCAGCCAACCAACCCTGGTTATGATCCACGAGATCAGCTTCAAGCTGGGTTCAAGGCTCTGTTCCAAGTTGCTGAATCCTTCCTATATTTAAGTTCTATTTAACCTTAGTACTTTATCCCTTTTGAAAACAACAACAACTCTGACGGTTGGGGAGATGGCTCAGTTTATAAAAATGCTTGCACCACACAAACACAAGGACCCGAATTTAGTCTCTAGAACCCACATTAAAAAGAATGTGGTGGTGTGCACTTGTAGTTTTAGCTATGGTGAAGCTGAGATAGGCACACATAAGCATGAACCTGTGCTTGTGTATGCACAAATGTGCATAACACACATATACACGCACACTCGTGTACACTCTAGCACACAAAGAAATGAGAGAAATGTCCCTGAGACCAGTAGCGCACTCATTATTTTTACTAGATATTTTTGGAATTTAATTATAACTAGTTTATCCGATGATATATTTGTATTTTTCCTTAATTGGGAAATTTTGCCTCTCTACAATAAATTTGTAAGCAACTTGATAGCATGCGTAATAACAAAAGCAGATATTTATGGGGACCTCGAAGGTGCTGTGGACTGCTTTAATCTCTTCCATGTGTTAATCTCATTAATCATCGTAACAACCTTGGTAGAAATAGATACAATTGCCTTCACTTCCTGATGAAGGTGTCTAGATCCAGAGTGTGGTAGGACAGCAAATGAGGGGCAAGTATCCCAATTAATTCATCAGAGAAGTCAGTTAGCAGAAAGACTGGGAACCCCTCCCAACCAGAGCGAGTTGCAACAAAACAGAGAATATTCTAGAAGAGGCTATGCTGCTGTGGGATGTTCTGTATGGCAAATGTGTTGCTCTGATTGGTCAATAAATAAAACACTGATTGGCCAGTGGCTAGGCAGGAAGTATAGGAGGGACTAACAGAGAGGAGAAAAGAACAGGAAGGTGGAAGGAGACACAGCCAGCCACCGCCAGGACAAGCAGCATGTAAAGATGCCGGTAAGCCACATGGCTCGTGGCTTACCGGC
>CABHPR010100805.1:8448-25001 GCA_902168415.1 Peromyscus melanophrys
CACATGATACAGCCTGCATTATTGTTGTTACATGTGTGTGCATAAACATATGATACAACCTGCATAGCCTGTTCAGTGGTGTAGCCTCTGTGTGTGGTTTCAGGACTGAGGACTTAGCAATTGGATAACCATCTCACTGGGCTGAGAGGTGCTGTGCTGAACCTCTTTACTTGTCTCCCCCCTAAAAAGGAAGTACGTTTATTTCTTGGTAGTTGCTTAGAATACAGTGGATAGGATGTGTCAATTATTTACATAGGGATTTTAAAATAAAGTGTCTTGGGGAAACTTATTGGTAAACCTGTGATTCCGAGCATATACTTTTTTCCTTGTCTCACGTTACACAAAGTTTCTGTCCAGTGGATGAACATGTGCAGAGTGGTGGACTAACACCAACCAGGAAGCTCTCTGGGAGGAGAACAACAGTGGTAGCTGTTGAAGGTTCTTTGTGTACACATATCTATTGTTCTAGTGGGACTATTAAGGGAACTCACAGCCCAGACTGAATTTTGAGATATGAGGAAGGAGGCTTGGTTCACCCCGCGTGACCCTGCTGCTGGCCTAGTTTAACCATGGCAAGAATGAGTTTACCCAGATTCTCCCAGTGGTCTTTTCTCTGGACACCCTCACTTTCTTTCTCCTTCTCCATGGAGGCTGAAAATCACATGGCTGCTGGAACCAGTTTTGGCTGAATTCCACAGCCCAGAGATGTTCCTGAGGATTGCTGAACCAGACAGCCAATGTGTCCTTCAGTCTGATCATGTCCTTTACTTACTGATCTGTACAGCTCCTAGGTGACTTTTGGGTTGAAAAGGCATGATTTTTTTCATGTCATAGTAATTAAAATAAGTGAATGTTTGCACAGTTTAGAAATCTTGATAGCAATGTAAAACTATTATTGTATAAGATGCTATTGATACTGGAAAAAAAGGGATGAAGTCATTGTTAAGAGTACCTGCCACTCCGGTGCAAGGCCCTGGGTTTGCAAGATTCCCAGCATGCAAAACTAATAAACAAGCAAACAAACAGGCTGGTACTAGGGAAGAGATTACTGTAAACAAACAGACAAAAGAGCTGATACTGGGCAGAGGTAAACAGAACCTCAGTGCTTTATGGAAACATGAAAAAATAAGAAAGGATGAAATTTAAGTAATAAACAATCATAAAGGAAATTTAAGTCATAAACTCTCATAAAAGTAGCAGTTTATATGGTCTTTTGTGCTGCATAAATCTTAAATCTTCTTGTCAGCTAAATTTGGATTCATTTTTAAGTAGCATTGTGATTGTGTTAATTGTATTCAACTGTTATTAATGCTTTTTTATTTATTTTAATTTATTTTTAATTATGTGTATGTATAGATAGAGAAAGACCCCTAACATTGACCTCTGGCCTCTATATTCACAAGTACACATGCATGTGTCCACACATATGCATACATGTATGGACACATATATACCCATACACCATGCACATTCACATGCTTGTACACACACACTCACACTCTTTCTCTGTCTCTCTCCCTCCATTCCTCCTTCCTTCCCTCCCTTCTTACAGTTCTGTGTGATTGCCAACTTTTGTTAATGAAATGGTATTTTTAACAATAGCTGTTCAAAGATTTTGAAGCTGGATGTGGTGGCACATGCCTATAATGTCAACATTTGGGAGGGCAGGAGAGAAAGGAACTCAAGGCCATCTTCAACTGTATAGCAAATTTAGAGGCCCATCTGCCTCTCAGTAAAATAGAGAGATTTTACAACTTGATTTTTTAAAATTACTTTTAGATTTATTTCATTTTTAATTAACTATGTGTGTATGTCTATGTGCAAATAAGTGCACATGAGTGCAGGTACCTGTGGAGGCCAGAAGAGGTTATTAGATACTTTGGAGGTGGAGTTTCAGGAGTTTGTAAGCTGCCTTTTATGGATGCTAGGAACTGAATTTTGGTACTCTGTCAAAGCAGTACACACTCTGAACTGCTGAGCCATCTCTCCAGCGCCTCACAGCTTGGTTTTTAAGAACAGAATGGTAAAGACCAGAGCAGTGGCTCAATGGAAGAGCACACGCTGCTCGGGAGGACTCGAGTTTGGTTCTCAGCACCCACATAGTGGTTTACAACTATCCATAACTCTAGTTTGAGAGGACCCAGTACCCTCTGACTCCTGTGGGCACCAGGTGTGAATGTGGTGTGCATGAATGCATGCAGGAGAAACACTCATACATATAAAATAAAAATCTTTAAGGAGAGAACAGAGTGTTAAGTCATTACATGCTTGACTAGGAGCAGGTGAATTTTATCAAAGTTGTCAAGAAATAACTGCTATACTTTAAATGGTGATTGTTTTTCCTTTTTAAGAGTTTTATATATTCCTAAAGTTATTTATTTACTATAAGTTACTAGAAACATTTAAATTGTGCTTTATTATGTGTGGTTATAATTTGTAATCTATATAATTAGGTGTAATAGCTTGACAGAATTTCCTGGTTTGATATGGGATAGTTGAGACTGCAGTACCCCAGCTTTCCGAGTGCTGGGATTATAGGGGTGCACTACCACACACCACTTGGAATTCTCTCTTAAAGGAAGAGGGTAAATTATCAGACTCAGCCTACAAAAGAAAATAAATTAGGCTGCAGAAGGCTTGCATTTACCCCATCTAAATGTTTTCCACTAATACTCATCACCAGACTTTCCCCAAGGATGTGAAGCAGACTGATTAAAAAAAATTCCTTTTTTAGAAAAAAAATAGGGTGCAGTGAAAGTAGACTTAGACACACTAAACTAAACTAATAAAGCACTTTCCCAGTAAACCTTATGAAAAACAGATGTTTAATCAACCTCAGCACAGAAAGATTTCTCATTCGTCTTTGACAAAAATCGGTTTTGGTTGTTTAGCAGGAAGATTGCACACTAACTATGTGATTAGTTTGAATGTGGTCATTTGTGTTTATTGCACCAAACTTAATTTGTGAAAATTTTAGTCAGTAGTAGTAGTAGTAGTAGTAGTAGTAGTAGTTAGTACTCTTGTGACCAAATGCTCTAGAGTTTGTGTTTGTGTGATTTGATAGATGCCATCTTATTTTTTGTAATTAAAATGTTGGTTCTGTCTATGGTTCAGAGAACTAATTCGAAAATAGTGCTCCCTTGTATGAGTACAGCTCATTATGGCATTGATTATATTTTACCCTTTAAAATGTGATTGCTTGGCATAAAACCCCCTTCCTTCGTATTACCTTTGAAAGCAAAGTGCTTGCTGTGTTAGTTTTGTTTCACAGCATGACCTATCACGAGAAGTATTCTGCTGGGCATGAGAATTGTCTGTCTATAGACTTCAGAGATGGATCCTCTTATTAAAGCAAAGCAGCTTTCCTTTAGCTGTTACAGTAATTCATTTACTCTTACTGTGCTCGTAATGATAAAACCAGAAGGGCAAGATAAGCTGATGGAATTTAGTCAGAAATGATTGGGGCTTGTCCTAAGATGGTGGCATTAGGATTGGTTACTTTGAGATTTTTTTTTAATTATTAAAAAAATGCAAACATGGTAAATGTTGAAGAAAACCAGGAACACCTATATATGCTTACTTCCTAGATTTAGTAAGTTTTGATATTCTGCATTCCCTCTATTTAAATATATGTAGGCATATGTTTTTACTTTGACATAATTCCTGACCTACAGAAAAGTTACAGCATTAGGACTAAGAGTCCCATATATTCTTCATTCAAATTCCCTAAATGTAAGTATTACACCCATAGTTGTTCACTTTATCAAATTTTATTTATCATTATTTTCTCCATCTCTCCTTTTACCTGTGGATCATTCAGACATGATAGCCTTTACTCCTAAATACTTTGATACACATATCTAGCTCCTCTTATGTGACTGCTATACCATTCTCAAAATTAAGAACTTAACATTGATGTGTAACTATACTCCTGATCTGCAGACTTTATTCTCATTTTTCTGTTGTCTCTGTAATGTGCCAATGACAAAAGAGTCCTGAATCACATATTGCCTTTGTCATGTCTCTCCAGACTCCTTTGAGTTTTAAACATGTCATTAACAGTTTTGAACAGCATGGTACAATTAAAATATCTCTCACTTTGTATGTGTCTAATACCTCCTCATGACTAGATTCGAACTATATATATTTACAGAAATACTAGGTCTCATGTCAGAAAGTGCCTGATATTGAATTGTTCTCTTGTTGGTGACATTAACCTTGACTATTTAAGGTGTTGTTTCTCAGGTTTCTCCTTACAAAGTAACTAATTTTCTTTTTGTAACTAATGAGTATCTTGTGGAGAATTGCCTATGACTACATACATGTTCTGTTAAACCTCAGATTTGTTATTACATGTGTTTTGGCATATGCTGATTATTTTCACCTGAGTAGTTACTGCTGTAGTAGGGATCAAAGAATGGCTTCATAACTATAATTTCTTACATATTTATCTTGTCTCCTACTGTAGTAAGAATCTTTATTTTACTTTTTGCTACAAGGTCTCACCCTATAGCCCAGGCTAACCTAGAACTTGCTGTGTAGTAAAGCTGAACAACTTGCAAGCAAACGAATGTAAAACCCAACTAGAATATAATATAAAAATATTACTTACTGGATGATGTTGGTCAGTGTTCTATAGCCAAAATATTTTTAAATGTTTGATTTTGTGTGTGTGTATGTGTGTGCATTTGTATATGACTTTTTTTTTTTTTTTTTTGGCGGGGGTGGTGGTGGTGGTATGTATGCCTGTGTGCACTCAGAGGCCAGAAAAGGGTATGAGATCCTTTGGAGCTGTAGTAACAGGTATTTGCAAGATACCTAGCTTGTCACCTGGGTGCCAGAATCTGACTTCTAGTCCTCATGGTTGCTTAGCTCTCTTAGCCGCTGAGTCACCTTTCTAGCCCACTAGAAGTTTCAATACAGCAAAGATGAGCAACAGAGCAGAAAAGATGTAGCATGAATCTTAAAGAGTCTTATCAATAAAAACAAACCTAGACCCAGGTATTGGGGTGAATGCTGAAAGATCAGAGAAGCAGAACAAGCCACAGCTACCTCACTTCGCCAGTTCCTCAGCTGATCCTGTTTCCTCAGACTGGAAGCCTCTGTGTCCTCATCCAAATGGATCTCAGCTGAACTGTTGCTCAGAAGCCTGATTGCTTAACCAGCCAAAAGCTTCTAGTTTCTGGTCTTCACGTCTTATATACCTTTCGGCTTTCTGCCATCACTCCCTGGGATTAAAGGCTCACTTTCTGGGATTAAAGGCGTGTGTCACCATGCCTGGCTGTTTCCAATGTGGCCTTGAACTCACAGAGATCCAGAGGGATTTCTGCCTCTGGAATGCTAGGATTAAAGGTGTGTGCTACCACTGCCTATTCTCTATGTTTAATATTGTGGCTGTCCTGGTCTCTGACCCCAAATAAGTTTATTAGCGTGCACAATATTTTGGGGAACACAATACCACCACAGAAAGAGGTTAGGAAAGTGGCATATTTGAGGTATAATGCTGGATTAAATTTATTTTAGTTAAATTGCTAAGATGACATTAGTTAATAATTCTGCAAGTATGTTTACCTGCTGTAATATGATAGTGAGTACAGATTAGATACAGTGGAGTATCTTGTCTAGTTTTTATTGTGTGTTTAGGGCTGATGGTGTTTTTTTTTTTAATTAAACTATAACTACTTTGTTTCCCCATTACCATTCCCTCCCTCCAACTCCTATTATGCTACCCTCAAATGGTCTCTGCTTCTTTAAATGTTATTTTACACACACGCACACACACACACACACACACACACACACACACACACACACACACACTTTTTTTTATATTCTACAAGTAACATTGTACTAATACTTTTTTTTTTTTTGCTAGTGTACACCTTTAATCCTTGCATTCAGGAGGCAGAGACAGACAGATCTCATGCCAGCCTAGTTTGCATACTGAGATTCAGACTAGACAGGGATACATAGTGAGATTCTTTCTCAACAAATACAAACACTCACAGCACACAGCAAAAACAAACAAATAAAACCAGAAGTTTTTCGTTGTTGTTTGTTTTAATTTAGTTTATTTGTTGGTTGGGGGGTGGGGTGGGTGGGGAGAGGTGCGTGCAGAGTTAAGAGGCCAACTCCTAGGGAGTCTGTTCCATCCCGCTGTCTTGTGGGATTCCAGGTGGAACACAGATCCCTGGGTCTGCTTGGATATCCTCTACCCACTGAGCCTTGCTGGTCCTCATATGCTTCTTGAAGAAGAATTTCTTTTGTTTTTCCATTTTTATTTAAGTTCCAAGTAAAATTTTTTTTGTCTTATTGTTAAATTTCAAAACTGATGGAGAAGGAAGTGGAAAGAGGGCTCATCTGGTAAATTAGGCACCGCTGCCAGGCCTGGTGACCTGAGTTCGATCCCTGGGACCCCATGATGGAGCGGAAGAGCCAACTTCCTCTGGCCTGTATGCATGCACTTGGCATGTCTCTCTCTCTTTCTCTTTCTCTCTGTCTCTCTGTCTCTCACACACACACAACACACACACACACACACACACACACACACACACACAGAGAGAGAGAGAGAGAGAGAGAGAGAGAGAGAGAGAGAGAGAGAGAAATAACAATAGTAATAATAAATATAATTTGAAAATTGATGGAGAACAGTGTTATGCCTATCTCACCAAATTTCAAGTTTTACAGGAGCTGTATGTTAATTTCTGTATTTTATAGTACTAGTCTCCATGTTAACTCTGTGTTGTCGAAGGTAAAGATAACTAATATGCTTACTCTAATTTATTTAACTCAATTGTGCCATGTGATTAGCTGTGTGTGTGTCTAAACATGAAAAAGAGCACTAGACTTTAACTATAGAGATTATAGTGCAGTACTAACACTTGCTTTTAAAATACATATGTTTTTGTCAGATGACTTGCAGGGTGCACAGTCAGAAACTGAGGCCAAACAAGAAATTCAGCATCTTCGAAAAGAATTGATCGAAGCCCAGGAGCTAGCTAGAGCCAGTAAACAAAAATGCTTTGAACTTCAAGGTGAGATCAAGATCACTGCAACTCCCCCGGGGGCCTGTGAAAGCAGACAGTGTACTTTGATGTCAAAAAACTCAGAACCCAGAGGCCCACAGCAGGGTCTCCAGAGTCAGGGCTTTGCTAGGCTTGTTCTCAGACATCCATTCAACCTTCTAAGCTTCCATTTCAGATGGTAAGATGAGGACTTTGGTGGTGGTGGCTCATGCCTTTAATCCCAGCACTCAGGAGGCAGAGGCAGGTGCATCTCTGAGTTCGAGGCCAGCCTGGTGTACAGAGCGAGTTCCTGAACAGCCAAGTCCCTTATCTGAAATGGTTGGGGTCAAAAGTTTCAGATTTCATCTCAATGCCCAATCAATCACTTTACTTGGGGGAACCCTGTAAATTGAGTTATACTTAATATTAGTACTCAGTTTGGGGCAGGGAGTTTATTTAACAGTAAGACTGTGGGCAAGGTTCAGAGTATGGGATCTTCTGAGCTGAGCACAGTGGTACATGTGGAGGAAAGAAGAGCACAAGTTTGAAGCCAGCCTGGGTAGCTAGACTCCCTCAGAAAAGAAAAGAAAAAGGGATAGGATCTCCTCTTGGCTACCTCTCCTCGTGGCCCTTCTGATAACCATTTGCCAGTGGGCCCTGCTGTTCTCTGGACCTTAGGCTTCTTTAGCATTCCGGTGTTTGCCCTTTGCAATGAATCTTGGAGAGTCCTAAGATCTCATGGATTCTTAGGGCATCTTTAGGTTTTATAAGATGCACTTCCTGAGCTGAAGAACAATTCAAATGCCAAGAAGAAGCCGGGATCTTCTTATGACTATTTCCTTTCCTGATTTTTAAAGACATTACTGTCTTGATAAGCTGTGAGGATGGTAGCTCAAGGTAGCTATAGCTCGGTGTAAGGCCAGTCTAGCTTGGTGAAACCCTGTCTTTGATCCCCAGACCCGCAGAAATTTAAAAAACAAAACAAAACAAAACAAAACTAAAACACCAAACAGGCATTCCTTTCTCTTGACTCTTAGAGGATACAGGCTAACACTTAATTACTATGAAAAAATATTTAGCAATCAGCCAATAATTTGTATTTACTATGTGCTTCACAGTAAACACAAGAATGTTATGTTTGGGTTTTTTTTTTTATTTTGTTTTGTTTTGGTGTGTAATTTTTTAAGGTTTGTTTTGTTCATTTGTAGTTGAAGGGTGTGTTTGGTTTTGAGATAGGGTCTCACTACGTAGCCCTTGCTGGCAAGGGGCGCTGCACAGACGAGGCTCGCTTGAACTCACAGAGATCTGTCTGCCTCTGTTACCTAAGTGCTTGGATTAGATTAAAGTGTGCAATACCATGCCTGGCCCTTAATACATTATTCTTTTTTAATGGTGCTAGGGCTTGTACCTGGGCCTTGGTGTATAGTAGGCAAGCACTCCACCACTGAGGTATATTTCTAATCCTCTTTTATAGACAGGGTCCTCCAATATAGTCTAGGCTAGTTTTGAGTTCAGTGTTTAGCTGAGGCTGGCCTTGAACTTGTGAACTTCTTTGCCTTAGCCTTCCTAGTATTTGGGATTATAAGCCTGTGCTATCAGACAGTGATGATTACTAATTATTAGGATATTTCTTGTGTAAGAAAGGCTTGTTGGTGGTATGGTATGTAGCAACTCTGTAACTGGATTTTATAGATTTGTTACTTACTATTGTTTTGTGTTCCTAAAATCTTAATGGCTAATATCGATAATACTTACACTTAACTCTTGTGTCTCTCAGTAAACTATGAAAGACAAATTTTAGAGATTTCTAGCTATGCAATTGGGAATGCTTTTCATTAACTCACAAAACTCAATCCACCTTTTTTTTGCTTTTTAGCTCTTTTGGAAGAAGAACGTAAAGCCTATCGAAATCAAGTTGAGGAATCTGCTAAACAAATACAGGTTCTTCAAGGTATGGGGCATCCCAAGACTGAGATGGCTGTGGTTATTGTCTGGTTCAGTGATTGAAAAGGCATGATACAGTAAGATTGCAGAGTCCTCAGTTGTCATGCCTCTGGTTCTTCTCTAGAAACTGTTACACTGGCCTCTTGGACATTTTTTCTTTAAAGGAGATGACAGGGAGGGATTGTCCCACTAACCCAGTATTTAGACATAAAAGGCAGGGGTGATGCTAACTGTGGTGGTGCATGTCTGTAATCTCAAGAGACGAGGCAGGAAGGTCATGAGTTCAAGACCCACCTCAGCTACATAATGAATTTGAGGTTTGCCGGAGCTAAATAAAACTTTGTCTCACCCCCTCACCCAAAATATTTTCACCACCCCCTCACCCAAAGTATTTTCACCAGCAAGAGGACAGAAAAATATGTATTACATATAAACATACATATATATCCCTTTCTACTTAATGCTTGTTTTTATATCTATATGAAGGCATTAGAAAAACGAAGAGAATAATTACCAAAATATTAAAATAAATCTCATCTCTGTGGGGGAAAATAAAATTTGCTTTAGACTTTTGGCTTTTCCCTTTTGCATCTGGATTTTGGCATTTCATGTGTCTAACATGAATTGTTTGTGTAATTTAATCAAAAGAAACAGCTATGACAGCTAGGCTACATAAAAGCTGTGTCCTATAATGTGTTGTAATTTCCTAATTCCTCAATGAACTTAAGAAAATGATAGTTAATACACTTTTACAGTCCAGCTGCAGAGGTTACACGTGGATATGGAGAATCTCCAAGAGGAAAAGGACACTGAAATCTCCAGCACAAGAGATAAATTACTTAGTGCCCAAGATGAGATTTTGCTCCTTCATCAAGCAGCGGCAAAGGCTGCTTCTGAGCGGGACACTGACTTTGCTTCTTTGCAAGAAGAGCTTAAGAAGGTGAGAGCGGAGCTTGAGGGTTGGAGGAAAGCAGCGTCTGAATATGAGAAAGAAATCACCAGTTTACAGAGCAGTTTCCAGCTTAGATGTCAGCAGTGTGAAGACCAGCAAAGAGAGGAGGCAACAAGGTTGCAAGGTGAGTGAATGAATGTTTAGGCACAAAGCTCCTAACTCCTGCTTTCAGGAAATAGGAGGGGGTGGCCCTTAGTCACATGTTGTCCCAGCCCACACATGCTAGCTCCTAATTCATGGCAGCAGTGATTGTTCTCTTTGATAGAAGGTAACTATATAAACCAGGGCTTCTGTATTAGGGCTGTAGGTATATTCTGCAGGTCTACAGGTTCTGTGATAAGTGTGTTTTTACAGTCATGTACTATTAATCCTTTATAATGCCATTGAGGAGTATATGTCATAACAATGGAGCACACCCATAATCCCAGTACCTAGGAAGTAGAGACCAGAGGATTATGAGTGTAAGGCCTGCCTCGGTTATATCCTGAGAGTGTATGTCAAAAACAAGCAAACAATAACATTATTGTCTTAAAACAGTGAAGCAGCCAGGCATAGTGGAACCCACTCATAATGCCAGTGCTTGGGAGGCAGAGGCAAGTGGTGCTCTGTGCTTTTATGGCCAGCCTGGTTTACATAGAACTGTCCCAGCCAGTCTGGGCTCCACAGTGACCTCCTGGCCAACAAACAAACAAACAAACAAACAAACAGTGAAGGAAAAGAAATACCCTGTTTTTTAAGGTGACAGCATCTCTTTGCATGATAGAAGCAAAGTGATAGGTATTAAAGACTGCTCTATAAAAACCTGCATGCTTTGCAAAATTCATTCTCTGAAATGCTACTATGTCTCCTTTGAACACAGGTGGTTTTGGTTCCTATATTAACAAATACGTTTTGCCGCTATTTTAGGTGAACTAGAGAAGTTGAAAAAGGAATGGAATGTATTGGAAACTGAATGCCATTCTCTAAAAAAGGAAAATGTTTTGTTGTCATCAGAACTGCAGCGGCAAGAAAAAGAATTGCACAAGTATGTACGAATTTCCTTTTAACTTCAAAATATTTATCTTTAATTTTTTGGAAATTAAATTTTGACTTAAATACCATTTTGGAGGAAAATGTTCAGCCAAACTGGTTATTTGACAAGTTAAACATAGTAAGTATTACATCATTTCATTCCTTTTACCACTGTATCCTGTAAGCAAGCTCTTTTTGGAATACCCTAGAATTCAGATCCAGTTAGATGCCCCTGCTGTACCATTCTCCACTGCTGAAAACAAACAGCACAGATCAAACCAGAAACTGCCCTGTTAACAAAATGACAGTACATTTCACATATGAAATGATTGTTCTTTCACTCTATTGATCTGTTAGTAAGAGTGGTGATCTATAACAAAGAATTTACCACAAGAGGGATGAATTTAGCTTCTAAATCACACAGGATGTGGCTAGGAATATAGCAAACTACTAGAGGACTTGAGGACATGGGTTCTATTCCTTGCTTGAGGGAGGGGGATGATAGAGAGATTTTGAGAGAGAGTGAGATTGGATCATGGCTTGCTCTAACCTGACTAGTCAAAATAGGAAGCTTCGGGTTCAATAAGACCTTGTCTTTGGAGGAAGACATCTAACACTGATTTTAGCCTTCCCTTAGGCTGGAATAGATGTACACACCTGTACATATACATGTGCAAACACACATATCACATATCTTGATACATATAAATAGGCTACACACACACACACACACACACACACACACACACACACACACACACACACACACACACAGGAGCTAATCTATGTGGTGGCACACCTCTGTAATCCCAGCACTTAGGAGGCAGAGGCAGGAGGACCAGGAGTTCAATGCCCTTTTTAGCCTACAGTTTGGGCAGCATTACCTCTATCCCTCATCCCTCCTAATCAGTAAGGAAATACCTGAAGGAACAAGATCTGCTGGTTTATTCTCTAAAGCACCTCATTATAATACTATGAAATCTCAGCATAAGGATCCATAAAGCACCTTGATTTTATCTCTCTTTCTCTCTCTCTCTTTTTTTGGTGTAAATTCTTTTCTTTTTTAAAAAAATATTTTTATTTTATTATTAACTTAATTTCACATATCAGCCATGGATTTCCCCGTCCTCCCTCCTCCCACCTCCAGCCCTCCCCCAAGTCAACCCCCCATTCCCACCTCCTCCGAGACAAGGTCTCCCCTGGGGAGTCAGCCCAGCCTGGTAGACTCAGCCGAGTCAGGTCCAGTCCCCTCCTCCCTACACCAAGGCTGAGCAAAGTGTCCCAGCATAGGCTCCAGGCTCCAAAAGAGCCAGCCCATGCACCAAGGACAGGTCCTGGCTCTAATGCCTGGGGGTCTCCCAAACAGTTCAAGCTAATCAACTGTCTGACTTATCCAGAGGGCCTGGTCCAGTTCCATGGGGGCTCCTCAGCCAATGCTTCACAGTTCATGTGTTTCCACTAGTTTGGCTATTTGTCCCTGTGCTTTTTCCAATCAAGGTCTCAATAGCTCTCACTCATACAATCCCCCCCCCTTCTCTCTCTCTCTCTCTCTCTCTCTCTCTCTCTCTCTCTCTCTCCCTCCCTCCCTCCCTCCCTCCCTCCCTCCCTCCCTCCCTCCTTCCAATTGGACTCCCGGAGCTTCACCTGGGGCTCGGCCGTGGATCTCTGCATCCCCTTCGATCAGACACTGGATGAGAGTTCTATCATGATAGCCAGGGTTTTTAAAGATTTTATTTATTTTTATTTTATATGTGTTTTGCCTGTATGTAAGAGTACCATGCATATGTAGTGGGCATTGGATTATGTAGAACCATAATCATTCCCTGGAACTAGAATTATAGATAGTTGTGAGCTGCCATGAGGTGCTGGAACCCAAACCTGGGTCCTCTGGAACACCAGCCAATGCTCTTAACCACTGAGCCATCTCTCCAGTCCCTGGTTTTTCTCTTCTAATGCCGTTACTTTTGCTTAATCATTTTATGTATATTACGTTTTGAATATGTGGTGATAATTAATGAATAAAGCAGATGTTTACTTGTAACATGAAAGTTAGTAAAAGCAATGCCTAAAATAGGAAGAGGACAAAATAAAGACCTACAATGCATACACATATGCTTACATGTGTATATATTGATTACCTGTGTGGCAGCACATGTAAAGAAATTGGTTTTATTTGTTAATACTTTGAAATAGGGTCACATGTAGCTCAAGCTGGCCTTGAACTTGCTATGTAGCCAAGGCTGGCCCCAAACTCCTAATCCTTTGGCTTCAGTCTACCAAGTATTGTGAATATAGGCATTAACTGCTATACTCAGCTGTAGCATGAATCCTAATTGGTGTTATTAATTAAAACCTGGAGTCAGGGTAAATGCTGAAAGATCAGAGAAGCAGAACAACCAGCCACTTGTTCTTACCTTTACAAAATCCTCAGCCTGAAAGAGACTGAGCTCCTGTCTTCTCCCGCCTTACATTCTTCTCTCCGCCCAGCCATATCACTTCCTATCTCCATCTCCCTAGGTGCTGGGATTAAAGGTCACCACTGCCTGGCCTCTGTGGCTACCTGGTGGCTTATCTCTGCACTATGATCTTTAGGCAAGCTTTATTTGTTAGATCACAAACAAAATATCATCATACAGCTTGTTTTTTGTTTGTTTGTTTGTTTGTTTTGTTTTGTTTTATACTGTGTTCTAGACTGGCCTGGGACTTAACTATGTAGCCCAGGCTGGCCATGAACTTACTCTAGTCCTCCTGCCTCAGCCTCCCTGTAAATCAGTCATGCAGATATCCCAGGTTCTTTTCATTTACAACATATTAGGTTTTTAGATGAATTTATTTAGTTTGATATTTTTATTGTTTTGAGACAATTTCATTAGGTTGCCCAGGTTGGGCCTGAATTTGAGATCCTATTTCAGCCTCCTCAGTCCTGGGATTTTAGTTGTGTGTCACCACACCCCATATAGTTTGTGTTGCTTAGTTATTCTTGTCTTTTTTTTTTTTTTTTTTTTTTTTTTTTTTTTTTTTTTTTTTTTTTTGGTTTTTCGAGACAGGGTTTCTCTGTGTAGCTTTGTGCCTTTCCTGGAACTCACTCTGTAGACCAGGCTGGCCTCGAACTCACAGAGATCCGCCTGCCTCTGCCTCCCGAGTGCTGGGATTAAAGGCGTGCGCCACCACCGCCTGGCTATTCTTGTCTTTTAAGTATTGATATTTTCAAGATTCTGAACCTCCTGATTTTAGCTGGAAGCTTTCCTGTATCCTTCCTGGCCCACAGTCAGGGCAAATCTCTCTCACCCACCAGTCTTGCAGCCACTCAGACCCAAGTAAACACACAGCGGCTTATATTATTTGCGAACTGTATGGCCATTAGCGGCTTATATTATTTGCGAACTGTATGGCCATTATCTCAAGCTTATTTCTGACTAGCTCTTACACTTAAATTAATCCATACTTCTTATTTATGTTTAGCCATGTGGCTTGGTACCTTTTCTCAGTTCTGCCTTCACATCTTACTTCCTCTGTGTCTGGCTGGTGACTCCTGACTCAGCCCTTCTTCTTCCCTGCATTCTCTTCGTCTGCTTGCCCCACCTATACTTCCTGCTTGGTTACTGGCCAATCAGCATTTTATTAAACCAGTGTACAAAAGCATTATCCCACAGTACTTCCCCTTTTCTGTCTAATCAAAAAGGAAAGTTTTAACTTTAACATAGTAAAATTACATATAATAGAACAGTTATCAAGCAAGAATTACAGTTACAATATCTAGTCTATTTATATTTGGCATGTTTAAAGAAAATATTCTATTTATCCTATATTTGTGAGTCTAAGGTTTCATATCTAACTTATCTTTTATCATAACCAAGGAAAATTATAACTATCTAGTCTTCAACTACATCAAAGAACTCAGAAAGATATAATATTACCTAAGTAAACAGGAAATGCATTGTAAGCAACTTCCAAAATTCTGGAAATGACAGAGACAGCTGGCTGTCTGGACAATCACCCAAAGTTCCTCTGCAACATTGGGGCATCAATCTTCAGACTATAGGCCTAGTTTCTCAGTCACTTTTCCCTGTGTCCTGTAGAATGTCTGGCAGTCTCCTCTGCGAAACAAGAACCTGAAGGACCATCTTGCCTTGTTTTGGCAAAATTTAGTGGTCATTTTTCCATGGGTCCTGCATGTCCAGTTGATACAACATTTTGTCAAGCAGTCCAGGCAAGAATAGTCTCTTGCCCAAATGGCTAACTTTTGCCAAGAAGAAGATAAACTCCATATGGAATATCTTTGATACATCTTCCTCTTTGAAGTAAATTGGTGCTGCCAGGAGCAGACATATCTCCACTGTCCAGAAAAGTCTAAGTTTTTAAAACATTTTAAATGCCATATTCTGTAGGTCTTTGAAGTGTTTGAAGATTACCTACCTAATGGAAATATATCTATATATACCTAGAAAACTTAACTAACATGACCATAAGTTTGATTATTATGGATGACTAATTATTAATGTATATTTCTTTAATTATCCATTACAATTTAAATGAGTTACATAAACATAATACTTTAAACAAGAGTAGAAATATTCATACACTATAACAAAATTAACTTTAAATTTGTATCAATAAACTAAAATCTATAGCATTGTAAAACATTTTTAAACAAGTTTTTGCTCTTTAAAAGTAGATTCAATAATCTACCCTCTCATTCTATCATATCTATAGCCTATATTTCTATATCATATCCCCCTTTCTTCTTTTAGAAAGAGATTGACTATGACCAATAATAATTTGTAACCAACAACCTAAACAAAGATAGACAAACATCCATAATCCAGTTTTTGGGAATGTGGGCACAGTTTTCTAGGCTATTTCGTGCTGATAGGGGCTGCTGGTAGTCTTATGGAGATCCTGAGAAAATTTGAGATAATGGTAAAGTCCTGAGAAGACTGGCTATAACCTTTGTTGATAGGTACCATCTGTTAAGGTACAGGAGGTCTGGCTTGATCAAATCTGATCCATCTTAACCTGGAACAAATCCATAGCCTCTTGCTTCCTGTGGAAACAAAAGCAGAGCCTCCTTTCCAAAGCAAACGTATCCTTAGGTCCAAATTTTGAAGTCAAGATACCTTCAAAATATACATACTGATTTAACTGAGCAGCCTTTATAATTAAATGTCTTTCTGCAGTTAAAAATCCCAAAGACAATATAATCCAGACTCTCTGTGTGATTTCCATCTTTATGTGGCTTATTTTTTATATTACTTTTACTTTCTTTTTAAAGACTTTATTTTTTAAAACTTTCAATTTCTTTATATAACTGTCTATATTCCTTTTCCTCTCTCTTCCAAGCCTATGTACATTTTTACACACACTGTAAACTGTTGAGGGTTTATCCCATCTGAATCTGTCTTTTTGTGAATCTACTGCTTTAGACTGCAGCATGACTAGGACTGAAGTGGCAGCTTTGGCTGCTGGCTTCGCCCATTTCAGCTTCCCAACATGGTGGAACTAAGTTTTCCACCAGCTCTGGGGAAACCATGCTCATTGCTGACTCTCTGAAGCAGTGGGTCTATGCTTCCATCCAGCAGCGTGTAGCCCAAAAACCCACCCTTCCTTCCTTCCTTCCTTCCTTCCTTCCTTCCTTCCTT
>CABHPR010100805.1:31781-49092 GCA_902168415.1 Peromyscus melanophrys
ACACACACACACACACACACACACACACACACACACACACACACACACAGTTTTCAAGAGTAGAAAATGGCTGGTTCCTTTATGGAAACTTTTCTATCAGAAACAGATTTTAAAAAGTCTTTTAAATTGGTGCTGATGGACTTTAAGTGTCAGATGCCCCAGTCTTTGTGGTGAGTATGTCAGAATCATTTCTCTGCCTTATTTGTCTAGAAAACTCACTGATAGGGCACTGATGATATCCACTAGTGCTGAGTAACAGAAGACTTAGTGAAAGTTAATGCTTTTTATTTCAAGAGTAAATAACTTGGCTAACATGGCTTCCTTTTAATTACCAGGAAATACATTTAGACCTAACTCTGCCTTTTAATTAGGATTTGTCTCTACCTGTTTGTCTTTTGCTCAAAGGAAAAATTTCCAATTTCCCCTCTTCTCACTTGATGGAAGAAGTGACCCTTTATATTATAAACAGATGACAACACGGTATGTTCTGTTCTTTGATTTTAACACCAGCGCAAGAAAAATCATTACATAGGATTAAGCCAGCATTAAAGATTCTTGCTATGAGTGCCAGGGACTTATCCTTCTTGATACAGAAAGGCTTGACTTTGGTGTTCAACGTTATTAAGCAGGGCCTGGTATATACCTGATTAGAACCATAACTTCATATCCATTTTAAGTCCAGCCCGCACACTCTTTTTTTCTTTACCTTTAGTATGAAAAGACACAGACTGTACTCTCAGAACTGAAGTTGAAGTTTGAAGTGACTGAGCAGGAAAAGCAATCAATCACAGATGAGCTCAAACAGTGTAAAGACACCCTGAAGCTGCTGCGAGAGAAAGGAGCTAATGTAAGTGTTTACCAGCTCAGCTCAGCTTCCGTTGAGCGGGATGTCGGAGGCTTGAGAATGGTTTTCAGAATCTAACAGCCTGGGCACGGGAGAAGGGAGCTATTCATGATGAATAGCTGTGGTAGAACTTACTTCCGTGCTGTGGGATTTCTTTCCTTCTTTTTAAGTAAGAATCAGCCCCTTTGACTTACGCCCGTAGAAGAGCTTGAGGCCTGCCTGGTGGAAAACAACTATCAGTAAAACAACTTGGAAGAACTATCTGGTTTGCCCAGTTTAGTCTGAAATTTTGTCTCTAGGTCACCAGCCGCCTTTTGTTTCTTTCCTACTAGAAAATGAAGCCTGTACCACCTGAGGCCGTTTAGGAGACGTGATACACACTGGCCCTTAGCCTTAGGTGGTTTCAGAAAGCAGGGCTTTAGTACAGTTTTCGTTTCTGTACTGGTAATGTACATTCCTAAAAGCTTTCTGCTTATTTGGCATCTATCAGTATTCGGTAAATTGACATAGGCTTTCTAATGTGTGTTTGAGAGAGAGATGGGGACCAACAGGCACAGAGATGGGAAAAACATTCGGTTATAAATTTAGTTTGACAACACTTGTTTCTCACTTGGGAAGAAAGGTCTTTAAGGCGAAGTCATACTAAATCCATGTCGTGTTGTTTGTTGTGGTGAACATTGCCTTTGTGGGCCCTAACTGATGGCTGTCCAGTGTGGTTGGTTGTGCTCTGTCACAGCTTGGACACTGCAGTGGATGTGAGCCACATGCTTCCTGTGGCCGCTCACCTTGCAGCACAAGCACAGATGAACGATGTTGCATGGCCATCCAGTTATGCAGTTTTCACAGAATGCTCACGATTTGTGTCCAGCTGTCCTTTGCTTACTAAAGTTACAGATTTTAGACAATAAAAGATTGCAGGTTAGGTAGGAGCCCTTTAGAAATGGGTTGAAGACTTAATGCTAAACAAAAGTGGATTACATTTATTTTTTAATGCATAGAATATAGAAATCTTCTAAAATCAGATCATAATGATTTGATTTCTTTTGTGTTAATTCATACCTGATTATAGAATTTCAGTCCACTTCCTGCTAAATTAACCTACAAAGACATCTTGCATGATCAGAATGACCCTTCCTGTGCTCTTACTATTTATAGTCATATAAAACTATTCACCTTCAGGATGAATTTACCTTTTTCACCATATAGGCTTGTATTTCCAAGTGATTCCTTTCCCCTTAAAAAAATCAGATATGGTTAGAATAAAGGAAAAGTTATTCTTTGGCTTTGGCTACCCATTTATCATACATTGTGCCACACCTCTTGACTCATAGAGTTCACATTATCACAGAACATGTATTTTTAAGCTTTAAAGCAATACCATCTCACAAGTGAAAGAATTTTGGTTGGAAGGAAAATGGGTTTCAATGAAAGAACAAAATAGACCCTATCCATTGCCTTGGAAACATATCTATTAACTAGTGGACTTCAGATGTGAAACAAAAATAATATATTGTCAAATAGAGCATTGCTTGATAAACTGACATCTGTGCTCTTTCTGAACTTATCAAGTTTCATTAGGATATTTGTGGACAAGTACATTGACTCTTGCCTCCAGCTGTTCCTTTTGAAGTATTCGTTTCTTAGCATACGTGTCCCAGCCCATCATTCTGGATTGTGTTAGATGTCTTTAAGATGTTTGAATTGGTGCAAAACCTGAATGGTGTACTTCTGTTACTTCAGTCTTCCTCTTCTTCTTCTCCAACCACCCCCTGGGGTCTAAATCATCTTATCTGATTGTTTTCATAGCATAAAATGATTTTAATATCCCTTCCCTTCTTCAGCCCACCATATTACAACCTGTCCCAGCCGTATTCATCGGCCTATTCCTGGCTTTCCTGTTTTGGTGTTTCGGTCCATTGTGGTAGAGAAAGGTACAAGCACTACTGTTGAGTCCTTGTCTGTTTGTCACTGTCACCTGTTTGTGCCATATTTGTAATAGAGTGCATGGCAAAACCACACAGATACGTTATTACCTGACGCAAACCCTTCATTTAGTATGCTGTGTGTGTATTTGTGTCATATTAATGAACAATCAACTAATCACATAACGTTGTGTCTTGTTTCTTTTGTAGTAATGCTAACATGAATTAACCCTACGTTAACCTCTTGTTAATATGCTTCCTTTAACTGAGTCTTTATCTCTAGCAAACTGGAGTAAGCAGTGAGTTTCTGCAATAGCGCCACCCACGTCCCAGTTATGTTCAATCAGATTTGAATGAGAAATGAAGAGTTTGCATCTTTGAACTTTTAGCCAGCTGTGTTACCCTTCCTTTCTTCCTTCCCATCCATGGTGTAGAGTTTTTTCCCCTTTAATCCTTTGCCTGTTTGCTGTGAAGATGAAAGAAAGTGAGACTAGTCTAATGAACCATTGGCTCACAATTTCAACCCCAGTGAGAATTTACATGTGTGATTTGAGCAAGCTCTATAACAAACCTTTTTGAGCATTGATCTGCAAATTAAGAATATTTCTCAAGAATACTGTCAGAATACCAGTAAGAATAAAGGTAGCAACCAAAGTAAATGGATTTTATAAATCCTCTGAAAGCTGACTGGGAAGCCCATCTGTGCTTTGCCTTTAGCTGATAATAGAGCATGCTTACCAGAGGAATCCTATGGGCAGGGCCTTAGTGCCACTGTCCTCCTGAACCTCATCTGATTTGTGTCTTTTTTGGATCAAGCCTGCACCATTCATCTATCCCATCTTAGAACTCTGGTTTTCATAAACTGTTCAGCAGAATTGTACTGCAGGCACACAGTAAATGTGTGTGGCAGGCACAGCCCAGAACTGTATTTCAAGTAACAAAGTTGGAAGCTGTCCAGAACTTTCCTGGGCTGTTCAGGCTTCACATAATGGTCCCGCTGGTGTGGTTCTCCCTCATTTCCTTTCTTTCTACACTTACCTTATTAATGCAAGCGCAGAGTTTTCTGATGGTCTTTTATCCATGGGACTCAGTTCACCAAGGGGTTAAATATATATGAAAAGAGATGGGAGAATGTGATATTGACTCTCGGTTTCTTTCCACACAGAAACCCTGGCCCTGGATGCCCATGCTGGCCGCCCTGGTTGCGGTGACAGCCATCGTGCTGTATGTGCCAGGTCTGGCCAGAGCTTCTCCGTGACAGTGTCTTAAGTCTGTACACCGCCCTCCCTCTAGAAGCTGGCATCACTCAGGCTGGGGACAAGCAGAACCATTTTCTTCCTTTTTACCTCTTAAAACAGCAAAGTGCGAGAAGGAGCTGGAGGGTCATTGCTTTAACTTATATAAAAATATATCTGTCTATAGAGAGGATATAAAGTTGTGAATTTATTCGGTTTTTCATGTAATTTTTAAATTAGTATGTTGAGATTCTGAATATTATGGTGGCCTAAAGTAGGCTTCTTAGTGCACCAAATTATTTATACCATAAATTTATAGATATTTTACTCTGAATTCTGATGGCCACATAATTCATTTTTCTGATTCAATAACTACTCAAACCGAACAACCAATACATACATGGGAAGAGAGGCCCTGTGTGCTCAGTGCCTATCAGTTTGAATATATACACACACATATATATATATATTTTTTTTACATAATTACGCCATTTTTACTTGTTATAAAACCACTGAGCTATTGGGAACAAGACTTAGACATTTATTTGTGTGGGTTTTTTTTTTTTTAAAGGAAAAACGCATTTGGAAAATATTCTGTTATAATGATAATTGGGAGAATATATACATGTTTGTTCAGCCTTAATGTGACTTGAAGATGTGAAGGACATCAGCTTAGAAAAACTTTCATGAGAGATTGTATTTTCTTGAGCAAACTGAAATATTTCTGGGAGCAAAAACATAATTGCATAATTTCAGTGCAATCAACCAAACTGTTGAGTGAATTGGAATGTAACTTACTAAACCTCATGTATTTAAGAAATGTTTTCTTTAAAAGCCAAGTTACCTTCTCATATACAGCAGTTTAGAAAGCATGATTTTTTTTTTCTGTCATCTGTTCCTCCAAGCATGTTTAATTGAAGGAAGAATTATATCTGTTTAGATAAGCTTTTATTGACTTAATTTGGTTATGATGTGGAGCTAATTCACATTCAAGGTGAACTGATGTTACCTACCAAGATTTCTTGCTTGGGTAAACAAATGGTCATTTCTTTTTATTGTTAATTGGGACAGCCTGTTAATTAGTAGCACTATTCCCAAGATTGGTAGTGTTCCATGCACAGTGACACACCTAAGCACTGCTTGACATTATACATTTAAAACACAGAGGTTAAAGTTTAGCTATGGTTTTGTGCAGCACCATAGTGATGTCAGTATCCTAAAGTATCACATAGTTCAATTTTCTTCAGTCAGTGAAGACTGGGAGGGAACGTCGGTGAATTGGCTTGAGTGTTCTCTGAGCATACCCAGATCTAGCCAGATATTGAGATAGGAGTTTAGGATATCATTTGCCTTGTGATGTTTGGCATCATTGTTTTTACATTAAAAGTTGAATTTTAAGCTATTTGGGATTGTTGTCAGGAGAATCACTAGATTTATGGAGGAATTAGTCTCAAATGACTTGCAGAAAAAGCTGTCATATAGTTCATTTTACCATTCTCTGTTGCAGGAGCCACTCTACCACAGAATGCTAATATGCCAGTGGTACTCAGTACCTCTTGTATATAGTTATTGCAAATACTGTTCCGAAATGCATAACTTCAAAATTACCTTTTTTAAAGTAAATAATTGTTTGAAATCTATTTTGTAAAGATAAAGCGTACAATAGAATTTCTGGAGTACAGATTAAACTATTTGCACTAACACACGTGATGTGCATGATTTAATAAAATAACTTTGATCTCCCTATGCGCGTTTGAGTTGTATGTCATTGGAGTTCTTAGTCCTGGCTTTAGCATTCGGGTGTCCTCATCTTTGCTTGAGGTGACTTGGTGTTAAGCATATGTGAGATGCTCGTCAGGGTTTAAAGGAACCAGGGCAGTTTCCTCCCAAGGTTTACCTGACTTGCTGTTGTACCTTTCCTCCTTTTGATACGGTCATTGTTAAAATGTGACTCACCTGCCAGACCAATGTCATCAGATGTAAGGCCTAGTGTCAATTATTTACTTTACCCACATCAAATAAATGGGATTTTGTAGTTATTTCCAGTTTTTCCTCAAGAATGTAAGTGAGCCTGTTCATAAGCAGTACTTCCAGTTTTTTTTTCTTCAGTTTCCTTATGGTTAAACAGAGCAGGCGTGTTACAAGGTAGTAATACTCACTGAAGTCTAAGCACAGCAGTTAGAAATTGTGTGCTACTTTAAGGCCACCCCGGACTACAAAGTAAAACTTTGTCTCAAAAAACCGACAACAACAAAATCAAAACTAAAGAACATGGTGTTTAACATGACAAACACCTGTATTGGCTCTTATTTCTAAGTCTCATCATCTTTGTTAATCAGGAGTAAATCACATTATTTTCTGGAAGTTTCCATTTCATCATCTGGAAACTGAGAAGAAAAATGTCTACATTTTTGGTGGTGATGTAGATATTAAAGAGCTAATGTGGGGGTTGGGGATTTAGCTCAGTGGTAGAGCACTTGCCTAGCAAGTGCAAGGCCCTGGGTTTGGTCCTCAGCTCCAGAAAATAAATAAATAAATAAATAAAAATAAATAAATAAATAGCTAATGTATAAAAGTAGTGCCATTCAAGTGATGTGTTTATGGAATGTAATAATGAAAGTGTATTGCAAATGGTAAAGTTTTAGGTGAAATAGTACATCTAATTTTAAAGAGATTGATAGAAACCCTGAGACAGCACTGTTCCCTTTACCGGTGGTCTCTGTAGAATGGTGTGCTTGGCTTGGCAGTGAGCCAATGCCTGCTTTGGAATGTGTTATTTCTAATTCCACTTTGAGTCACACTCTCTATGAACTCAGATTTGTGACTAAAAAGTAGTCTATTTTTCACTCTTTAGTCATCAGACTTGCCTCAGCTCCCCTCCCCTGGGATAGCCTGAGATTGTCGTCACTCAGCACCACAAGGAAAATCCTAAGTCCCCTCTGATGGTGAGGCTCAAACTCGATTGTGGTCAAGGCAGCATTCTGCTCAGGAGAGAATGTGCACTGACTGAAACGCTCGCTCTCCATTCTTTTTTCCAGCTTTTGTTGCTGGGGAGGCTGGAGTAAGCTGGCAGGTTACAAGGGCCAATGAAGAGCTTAGTCTCATTTAAAATAATAGATATGGTTTCTGGTGTGACCCAGTTTGAGTGACTAGAACAGGTGTTATGTCCTTCCTGCCATTGCACCTTCCTTGCAGTTCACTGAGCCTAGGAACAGAACAGTTTGACCCTGGGGCTATTTTTTCTCTTTGGAAAAGATGTCTTTCTCCTAGGTCACATCACCCCACTATGAGTTTTGGCTTCTTCCAGTGGCTGTGATGTCTGCTATCAAAAGGATAGAGATCTGCGTACAGATCAACTGAGGTAAAGATGCAGGCTTGCTCCAAAAATGTACTTCCAGAAATTTGTTTTGCAATGGTTAGTGTGGAAGTTTTGTAAGATAAATGATCAAAAGGTCCAAGAGTAGGTCATTAGCTAAAACAGTTGTTAGTGCTACACTAAAGATTATACACTATGCATGAAAGGTATTGTCAACTTTTGTTTACCTGTGCAGATCTTGTCTGCTGGACCTGGGATCTGAGGACCTGAAAGAATGGGGCAGACTATAGTCTAATGTTGTAGACAACCTTACTTCAGCTTCAGTGTTCTTTTTTGTTTGTTTGTTTGTTTGTTTCAAGACAGGGTTTCTCTGTGTAGCACTGGCTGTCCTAGAACTCTCTTTGTAGACCAAGCTGGCCTTGAACTCACAGAGATCTGCCTGCCTCTGCCTCTGCTTCCCGAGTGCTGGGATTAAAGGTGTGTGCACTGTGCCCAGCTCAGTATACTTTTATACACAGGTGTAAAAAAGAAAGCAGTGATATAAGGAAGGTTGTTTGAGTTCAGAAAAACACGATCAGAAGTACAGGACCAGAAAAACATGTAAATAAACACCTATAAGCACATACTAAATATTAACAGAGCAGCCCTTTTCCAGAACTTTCTCAGGACAGACCAATTTAAACACAATTGCCAGACAGGCACTATAGATTGTATCTGGGAAAGCACAAAGGGAAGGCAGAAGGCCGTATCCAGACTCAGGGTACCATGAATTGATTGGGTCTATAGCTGTGTCCTGACATCCAACAAGAATAAATGTGTCTTATATAATGAGTGTAAATGTTTGTCACAGGAGGCACAAAATCACATCCAAGTACAAGCCTAGGAGCAAAATGCACTGTAGCTGGAAGATTTCCTGTGTCCTGCCTGGCCCGCGGTCGGGAGAAATCTTTTACCCATAGTCCCGCAGCCTTTTATAAAATAATCACACAGAGGCTTAATATTATTTATAACCGCTCAGCCATTAGCTCAGGCTTACTACTGTCTAACTCTTACACATAAACTCAGCCCATTTCTGTTAATCTATATGTTGCCATGTGTTCCATGGCTTTACCTGTGTACTATTACTTGCTGCTCCCTAGACGGCAGGCTGGTGTCTCCTCACTCAGCCTTCCTCTTCCCAGAATTCTCCTTGTCTGCTTATCCCACCTATACTTCCTGCCTGGCTACTGGCCAATCAGAGCAGCACATTCACAACATACAGAGTGACATCGCCCATCAATGCACCTGGGGTAAAAAGCTCTCTGCCTTTTTTCCTGGAGCTTCTCTCAGTTTCCCAAGACATTGTCCACCATACATCATCCTTTTGACCATGTTCTGACATCTCTCCCTTCTTTATTTTTTTAAATCTTAGGGTATTTACTCTTGTTTGGAGTCATCTACATTCTAAAAAAATCATAAAAGACACATGATAAGTGCAATGCTAGATGCAAGAGCACTGTGCATAATGCTTTGCCATCGAGAAAGAGGATCCATTCCTCAAGGCATCAGCAACCCATTTTGCTATTCATTGTCCAGAAGTTCCAGGCAACTGCTTAGAAAATACCTGAAAATTTTCATCCTGGTACTCAGTGGTCTAGTTCTTTATACTGTATGGGATAGGACAATGGCTGCGTGTAGGGAGGAACATCCTGAAAATGGTGGGAAGCTTGAGGAATATGTTCCCACTGGGGCAAATGTTTAAAAATTAAAGCAAGGTCATAGCAAGAGCATCTCCAGGAGTGTTTTTCCTCCTTTTTCTTTCTTTTTTTTTTTTTTTAAACATTGTTTCTTCTTATAAGGGATTCCAGTGATGTGTTGAATTTGTTATTCATAACAGAATTCTTTAAAATTCCTACTAGTAAAAGCTGGACCGATATCAGTTTTATTTATTTATTTTATGTGTATGAATGCTCTAACTACATGTACAACTTTATGCCTGCAGAGGACATCAGATTCCTCCATAGATGGTTGTGAGCCACCAGGTGGTTGCTGGGAATTGAACTCAGGACCTCCAGAAGACCAGCCAGTGCTCTTAACTGCGGAGCCACCTCTCCAGCCCCCTCCCCCATTAGCTTTTAATTGTGTGGGAATTCCCATAACATGTCTGCAGTGTCTTCAATAAGGTGGAAATAAGAGCTTTGGGGAGGGTAGTTTATCTAACTTTGAGTGTTGAATAGTTAATATTTTATCATGCGAGGCTTGAACATCAATACTTAAATTGTCGTGACAATTTTTGCTTGGGGAACAATATGATGAGCAGTGGGGACACCCAAGATGTCAGGGTCATTGACATCAAGAGGGATGTTGTTTTCTTTCCAGTTAACAAAAGGAAGCCCTGGAGGATGAGGTACATAAGCCCAGTACGTCTCAGCAGGAAGACGTGCGTTCCAGAGACAAGCTAGCAAAAGTAGCAATTCTGTAGTCTACCCTTCCCCTGAGAGTTCATGAATTCTTTTCTCTCAGTCACTAATCCCTTCATGTGAGTCAGTTCTTGTAGGAACATTCTGTTCTTTTGGTATGACAACCCTATCATTCCAATATCTTTTTTTTCATGTGTAGCCTCTGTAGACACGTTGGAACCTCTTTGTCCATTTTCCATAGGGTGAGTAAGTCAGGTTTCCATACTGGCTTTTCAGAAGCTTGAGGAAAAATCACCAACACAGCAGCCTTGGCTCCAGTGAATTACTGGAGCTGGGCCATTCAATTAGCCAGGCGTAGCATCTCTCCAAAGACCCCTGAGCCTGAATTGTTTTGGAGGGGTCCAAAAATGTTCTGCAGCAGTAAGACCATCCTTGCCCAAATTTGAGAGAAATTTTAAGTGTATAAAAGAGAAGATAAAATATTATGGAGTTGTCATTCTACCCTACTCCCCTCCTTTATTTTTAAATAACATTTAAGTTGTCCATTAGTTTTTTCCACAAAAGATTGACTGAGAGTTATATGGAATGCCTGTGATGTGAGTTATAGCAAACTGTTAGAAAAATTCTTGGAAAGGTTTGGCAATATATGTAGGAGCACTGTTAGTTTTTAAATATTTTACAGGGGCATAAAATAGCAGAAACCATTGTTAAGTCATCCGAAGTATTTAACAGATATTTTACTGTTTTCATGAGAAATATAAATGTAAAGGGTTATCTAATTTTTGTAAACACATTTTAGCATTTTATTTTTTGTAGAAAGCAGAATATCATCCATATAATGTTTAATAAAAGCCAGAGGAAACAGCTCTTTAGCTCTTTTTAAAGCAATAGCAACAAACTTTTGACATAAAGTTGGACTATTTGTCCTTATTCATTCCTTTTTCCTTGTTGAATGACTGCCCTTAGAGAGCCAGAGTTAACCCTTGAGTATGCGTAGGCCCAATATCAGCACGGAGGTGGTTGTAACATTAATATCTCCTTTCTCTCTAAAGGGATGGATAGCAGTATGTCAGGCAGCATTAGCATTCTCATATGCCAGTTGTTTAACAATAAGTGTTCCTGCCTCATCAACTATCATGTGACTGACCTGTAAAAGACCAGTAACAAAATTTTGATATGGTTCATCAGGCCCGTCTAATTTTAGAAAGTTCTTCTGTCTTTTTTTCTAGAATCCAGTAACTTATGCCATGCATCCCTGCTCTCAGAAAACAAAGGTGCTCCTTTCCTGAAAGGCAGCACATCATCTTCCCCGAATTTGTTTTAATTATCATTATAGTCCTCAGGCAGAGGAGGATATAATATTTCAGTCAGGGGAGCGGACAGCCCGGAGCGTTCACCCTTGCCTGGAGCCAACAGTTTTCCTTTTGATTTTGCTCTACTCATTCACTTTTGACCTTGCACTGGAAAAGCTTTCTTTCTAGCATGTAAGATTTATTTTCTTGTGTTTCATTATCTGGCTCATATTCATGCAAAGAATCTGTCATAGTCTTTTATAAATCCTTAGGCTTGTTCCTATTTATTGTTCGTTATCGTAATAGGGTCCAGTGGCCAAGTCATCCAGAATTGCATTGGAATTTTATAATAATATAATACTAATATAATAATTAAAAATTTTGTTTTTCTTTAAATAAAATAATTTAAAATTACTCAAATTTAAATAATTATAATTTAATGTTCTAATTATTTAATGCATATTATAATAACACAAATAATTATTTACAATAGTCTCTTAAGGTTGTCTGTATTTCTGTGACATCCCAGTAGAATGATGGGAATAGTAGGAACTAGAGCAGAAGTAGGTAAAGTAGTTCATTTTGAACCAGTAGAAAGGGGTCTGGGAATACAGCTCAGGAGCCGAGTGCTTGTCTAGTTTTCATGAGGCCTGTGTTAAGAAACCCACAGATAACTAAAGAATATGACCCTTTAAGGTTGAATCATGAAGGAAGGGATCTGAACAGGCCCAAAGAAAGAGGGAGATTATGTCAGAAGTCTTCCCATTAATGAAAAGCCATCACTCCTGAATTCTGATCAACATGAAAGAGTCAACACTAACCCATCATAAACGCTTTCCCCCAACAACATGACCTAGCGAGCCAACTGCCTCCTTCCTGACTAATGGCTCACAAACAAAAAATGATCATGCAGGGTAATGCAAGCTACACTATCAAAACTATTTTTGTAACTTTCACATTAAAAAGATGAAGATCTGGCAATTCCCTGAAGAGAGTGTAGGAAACCAGGAAGTATTTGGTTTGGTGGGTCTGTCACTTGGGAGGTCAGTCACATCATGTTATTAGTGCTGAGCATGTGTGGTGATACTTTGGCCAACTATTGCAGTTATAGAAGAAAAGCATGTGCACCTGTAAGTGCCAGCAAGCACCTTTGTTCCCTGATCATTCTTTGTAATGGTGACGCTTACAGCCCAAGATGACTGGATAGTGGCGTGCAACTTTGTTAATGAATGAGTTGGGCTAATACACATCAACTTCATAGAGATGAAACAATACTGAATTTTAAAGCCCCACTCTTGTTTAGATGTAGGAAGTACAAATAGTGACAGTATAATTACCAGTCCCCTATGGCTGCTTTTGGAATTGTGGGAAAAGAAAATGACATTAGGATGGGCAAAGGAGAATAGGGAGGCGAGGCATGCTTTAGCTAAAACATCTTGTTTGTTTTTAAAAGGCACAAATGGGTCTACGCTGGGCTCTACTTGGCTTCTGTCCCCTCCTCTCTCTGGCCTTTACCTCCCTATGGGGCTGCCCTGGCAGCCAGCCCTGTACACTTGGCTCTTTGTTGGCAGAGGGTAAAAGGGACATGGTCAGCCCATCACCAGTCTATACTTTAAATTTTCAGTCTTGGGAGATCTGCACACGGCCAGTCAGTCTGGACACCTATCTGACATGAGAGGCACAAGGCTTCAGAGCATAGTGCTGCCAGTGGCCTGACCAAACAGGCCCTGAAGTGAAGTCCACTCCCAATTCAGTGGTGCCAAATTCTGCTCTACAGTCTCAGCATAGGAAAAGTGACCCAGCAAGTGGGAACCACAGTGCTGGCCACATGCCAGAGATCTCCAGCTCCTCCACGGTGGTTTCCCTGGGGTCTGCAGAATGGGAGAGGGAAACTAAAGATGGCACATCTCTACCCAGAAGAAAACTGACCCAAAGTGAAAGACACATATGAACTCAGTTACCAGGATTGGGTGGGGAGTTCCTGCCCAAGCTGGACCACAGTGTGAGAACTGTCCTCTTCAAGGATCTGCTGCTCATGGGAGTCTGTGGTGGTGGTATTGTGTTCCAAAATATTGTGTACCTTAATAAACTTATCTGGGGTCAGAGACAGAACAGCCACAATATTAAACAGAGGTTAGGCAGTGGTAGCACACGCCTTTAATCCTAGCATTCCAGAGACAGAAATCCCTCTGGATCTCTGTGAGTTCAAGGCCACATTGGAAATGGCCAGGCATGGTGACACACACCTTTAATCCCAGGGAGTGGTGGTAGAAAGCAGAAAGGTATATAAGGCGTGAGGACCAGAAACTAGAGGCCTTTGGCCTGGAGAAGCATGTGGCTGGTTAAGCTTTCAGGCTTCTAGCAGCAGTTCAGCTGAGACCCTTTCTGGATGAGGACTCAGAGGCCTCCAGTCTGAGGAAACAAGACCAGCTGAGGATCCGGCTAGGTGAGATAGCTGTGGTTTATTCTGTCTCTCTGACCATCCAGTGTTCACCCCAATACCCGGCTCAGATTTGTTTTATTAATAAGACTGTTTAAGATTCATGCTACAGGAGTCCTCTATGGGATCACTAGTTCCAACCTGGAAGTTCTCCATATATGACAATTTCTGATGTGACTTACCCCTCTCACATCGGGCTGCTTTGCACAGCCATCAGAGAAGAGTGGTATGTTGGACTTGTCGGACATAAAGGCTGTGATGGTGGTGATGCTCCCAAGCCTGGTCTGCTTCATCCCGCACACACTGGTACCCTGGTATTGTTGGAGTGAAACTTCTCCATGCAGCTTGTTCATTGTACATTCCTGTGGAATGCAGGGGGCTCAGTGATGCTCATATCTACGGATATCATACTTACTAACAAGAATGTTGTTCTGGGGGTGGAGATTCTGGTTTCCCTGGGAGCTGTTGACAAGGGCTTCCATAACCACCACCACTCCTTCCCTCTCCCTATTCCATGAAACCCCCTGACACATCAGTCTCACCCCTTTCTTCATCCATTGCTTGGATGACCTTAGTCTGGCTTATGACCCCAAGAGAGCAAGGCTGCCATCTTGGCCAGAAGTGAAAATTGGAAGCTTGAAGTTTTGGGCTTCTAGGTTCCTGTTCAAAAAGCCAGTTGGGCAGAGGTTTAATGTTCTGATAGTTAACTGCCAAGAACCACTGCCAGGAAGCTAAAAGTGATGCTTCTAACCTATTCCAATATAGTATTATTTTAAATGTAAAGCTTTTGAGGTAATGCATATTTTAATTAGGTTCAACCATCCTCCCATACATTTTTCCAAGCATGTACATGAAAATATATACAATTCTATGTGTCAATTTTTAGAAAATAATAAATATAGATATTCTAAAAAAAATAAAAAGCAGACAAGGCAGAATTTAACATCTGATCCTTTGGGGCAGTGAGTACCTGGCTGATTCCTGTGTCATCATCCAGGCTTTTCTTGTAGGTTCACATGGCATCTGGGAGCAGACTGGTCCCAAGCTCCATGGTTGAGTTGGTCCACAGGGAGTAGCCAGCACAAGGCAGGGAAGCACTTGTTATCTTCATGTCCTTACCTTTCCTTCTAGATCTTTGAAACACAGTAACACCAATGTCTGCAGCTGCGTCTCCACAGGCTGCAGTCCTTGTGGACAAAGGGAAACCACACAGAGGCCCTGACTGTTTGGGTCCCAGGCATCCTTGACAGTATTCCTGGTGCTTGCAGCTAAGTGAGAAGGGATTCCTACTCGAGTAGTTCAGTGGTGTCAGCTAAGGCACTCCCCGAATCAAACATGTTACTCTTACCCTCTTATCCAGTCTCTAGTCTGCTGTGAGTCCATTGGGTTAGCCTAGAGCACTGGACTCCCGAGTTTTGTATGGAGGTATTGACAAGGGGGACAATTCCTAGACAACTGCTTGAGCAGTCACATTGAGCAATGAGGTGACATCTCCAAGGAGCAACCTGAGAAACTGAAAGGGATTGAGACTTTAGAGGCAGGCTAAGAAACAGGAAAGATTTGGCTTTTAAGGGCTGAAACAGGACTGATTTGCGAAATTGGAATGTGTCAGGTGGAGATGACTGGTTTAATGCAGATTGGAGCTAGCCCTGGAGGACAGGCAGGGCTTGCAGAGGCTGCTAGAAAGAAGTGTCAGGTGGGAGAAATGATTGACACAACACTGAGCTAGCCCTAAACAAGACCTTTATACCACTTCCTTCAAGGGTCAGGGAACACTGCAGAAGAGGGAGCGGGAAGACCCAGGATCCAGAAACCGTGAAGGGCTGGGAAATGCCCTGCACTGTTGAGTCATGAACTCACAGAGGTCCCCTACTGGATCTTAGCAAGACTGGCTCTGTCTGTCAGCATGGAAAGGAGAGTAACTACTGGGCCCTGATCCTACTGCTGGACTATTGGCCACTGATGGGTTTGGGGAGAGGGGTGTAGCATGAATCTTACAAGTTCTTATTAATAAAATCAAACCTGAGGCCAGTTATAGGGGTAAACACTGGAAGGTCAGAGAGATAGAACAAGCCACAGCTATCTCACCTTGCTGGATCCTCAGCTGGTCTTGCTTCCTCAGACTGGAAGCCTCTATGTCCTCATATCCAAATGACTCTCAGCTGAACTGCTGCTAGAAGCCTGAATGCTTAACCAGGCCAAATGCTTCTCCAGGCCAAAGGCCTCTAGTTTCTGGTCCTTGCGCCTTATATACCTTTCTGCTTTCTACCACCACTCCCTGGGATTGAAGGCGTGCTTTCTGGGATTCTGGCTGTTTCCCATGTGGCCTTGAACTCACAGAGATCCAGAGGAATTTCTGTCTCTGGAATGCTAGGATTAAAGGCGTATGCTACTACTGCCTAACCTCTATGTTTAATATTGTGGCTGTCCTGTTCTCTGACCCCAGATAAGTTTATTAGCATACACAATATTTTGGGGAACACAATACCCCCACAGAGGGGCATTCATTGTCTACCGTTTAGTAACCCCTATCAAGCCCACCAGGCTCCAGTGGATGCCTCCGAACCTGTGCTCACACAGATGGCCCTAGTTTAACTCAGTGGCTCAGAAGACAAAATGACATGATGTGGGGGAGAGATTGGGGATGTGGGTATTGACAGCGTGGAGGGATAAGAATAATTGGAATGCATTACAACGTATATGAAATTGTCCAAGAAATTTAATAAATTCAACAAAATGGGCTCTCTAGGCATGTGCCTGCAACACAGAGCAGATTCACACTCTTGGTTGTGTGTGGAATGCAAGCAGAAAGAAGTGTGTCATGGTGCTGTACTGCAGCAGAGCTCTGGTCCTGCCCCTCTGTCTCCCATTCTCCTTAAAAAATGCCGCAGTAGCAGCCCCAGCAGCCCCAGCAGCTGAGAGTCTAGTGGGCTGCCTGCTCCTACCACCACAGCCACCCACCGGACTCTGTAAACTGCAAGACCCACTCATCTGCCCAGACCCACCAAACCCATGCCCCCACCAACCATCCCCCACAACTTCAGCAGCCCCTAGAGGCACAGGATCCACCTACACCAATTGGAAGAACAGGCACAGGCAAAACCTATACCGGTAAAAGGAACAGACTTCATAGGCACAGGGACAACCCACATCAGTTGGAAGAACAGACCCCATAGGCAGCTGACTCGAGCTCATGGACTCTAGAAAGACAGCTAGGGAGTCTGCAGGGGACTGACCTAGGCTCTCTGTATGTGAGTGACTGTTGTGTGGCTTGGTCTGTTTGTGGGGTCCCTAGCAGTGGGACCAGAATCTGTCCTTGGTGCATGAGCTGGCTTTATGGAACCTATTCCCTATGGCGGGATGCCTTGCTCAGCCTTGATGCAGCGGGGAGGAGCTTGCTCCTGCCTCAACTTGATATGCCAGGCCTTGTTGACTCCCCTGGGAAGTCTTACTGTTTCTGAGGAGTGTATGGAGGGGGGTAGAAAGGAGGTGGAGGGAAGGATTGGGAGGAGAGGAGGGAGGGGAAACTGTGGTTGGTATGTAAAATAAATAAAAAATTTAATAATAACAAAATAAAAGAAGCCTAGAGCCAGACAGACTTGGTATAGAATTTGACCAGACATTTAAAGAACAATTAACACTCCGTAGACTATTCTATAAAATAGGAAAAAGAGGATCTCATCCAAATTCTTTTTTAAGCCAGGAATACCCTGGTGTTGAGAGAGGGAGATAGGTAGATAGGTAGGTAGGTAGATAGATAGATAGATAGATAGATAGATAGATAGATAGATAGATAGAGTAGATGGATAGATAGATTAGATAGATAGATAGATAGATAGATAGATAGATAGATAGATAGATAG
>CABHPR010100805.1:49102-70565 GCA_902168415.1 Peromyscus melanophrys
TAGATAGATAGATAGATAGATAGATAGATAGATAGATAGATAGATAGATAGATACAATTATAGGCCTATTACCCTGATGACAAAATACACACAAATTCTCAATAAAATACTTGCAAATCAAGTTCAGGAACACATCAAAAAAATCATCCACCATGGTCAAGTTATATTCACCTGAAACTTGCAAGGATAATTCAACATACACAAATCAACATATTTATTCCACCACATAAAATGTGTAAAGGACAAAAACAATATAACCCTCTGAGTATATGAAAAAAAAAAGGTCTTTGTAAAACTTCAGCTTTCATTCATGATAAAAGTCCTGGAGAATCTAGGGGTACAGAGGATGTATTTCAACACAATAAAGTCAATGTACAACAAGCCCACTTAAAGCAATTCCAGAAAATCAGGAACAGGAAAAGGATGTTCACTCCTTCTGCTTCCATTCAATAGAGAACTTGAACTCTTAGCAAGAGCAATAAGACAATTGAAGGAGATAAAGGGGATACAATGGGAAAGGGAGAAGTCAAAATGTCCTTATTTGCAGATATGATTCTAAACAAAACTAAAAATTTATCAGAACTCCCTTAAGCCTGATAAATAGATTCATAAAAGTGAAAGATTGCAATTTTTTTCATTTTTCTTTATTAAGAAAATTTCTACTCTACATACCACCCACAGATCCCACCAACCTCCCACCCCCAGCCCTCCCTCTCAAGCACCCCACAATCCCCACATCCCCCAAATCAAAGTCTCCCATGGGGAGTCAGCAGAGTCCAACACACTGAGCCTAGGCTGGTCCAAGCTCCTTCCCACTGCACCAAGGCTGCGAAAGGTGTCGCACCACAGGCACAAGATTCCCAGAAGCCTGTCCATAGACCAAGGACAGATCCCGATCCCCCTGCCTGGGTGGCCCCCAAACAGTTCGAGCCAAACAACTATCTTCTATATCCAGAGGGCCTAGTCCAGTCCCATGGGGGCTCCACAGCCACTAGTCTACAGTTTATGGGCTTCCACTAGTGTGGCTGGTCATCTTTGCATGTCTTCCCATTATGATCTCGACATCCCCCGCATGCAGAATCCCTCCTCTGGATTCCTGGAGCTCAGCCTAGTGGTCATCAGGGAAAGATTGCAACATTAACACACAAAAGTCAGTGAGTGGCCTTCCTGCATACCAATCACAAACATACTGACAAAGAAATCAGGGAAACAGTTCCACTCACAAAAGGCTTAAAAATATATGACAAGATGTTTTGGATTAGCATACTTTAAATGCTATTAATGAAAACTGCTATGAAGTACCCAAGAGCAATCCTAAATATATGCAAGACCTTCAAAGCTGATGTTCTGAAAGACCCTAAAGACTTAAATGAATGGAAGTTTTAAAAGTTTTGTGGATAAGTAGGTAATAGAAAAGGTCAGTTTTACTAAATTAATAATACTAATGCAATAGATATTTGTAGATGTAACCAACTGTCTTATTAAATAAGAAACACAGAGCCAATGTAAAGATAAAAGCCCAAGAGGTCAGAGCTAAGAGCCTTACCTGCCTGCTGCCAGCTAGTCTCTTCAGCCAGGAGACCTCTCTGAAAAGGGAGCTACTTCCTGTCTGTTTGTCTTTAAATAGACTCTGTGTTCTGTCTTCCCATTGGTTGTAAACCCAACCACGTGACTACCTCGTCACTGCCTGTCTCTACAGACTACCAGACACACATTGGAGCGTGTGTCTCCAATTCTGGCTGTATCTTTGAACACACAGAGATCTACCTAGTTCTGTCTACCAAGTGCTGGGATTAAAGACGTGTGCCTCCTCCAGCAAATCCTACCTGCGTGCACCACCACAACCGGCTTTCGCTATGGCTCTGACCCCTAGGCAACTTTATTTATTAACATACAAATAAAATCACATTTCAGTACAAATAAAATACCACTATAGATATTGAATTAGAAAATGTGAATACAAGCTGGGCGGTGGTGGCACATGCCTTTAATCCCAGCACCCAAGAGGCAGAGCCAGGTGGATCTCTGTGAGTTCGAGGCTAGCCTGGTCTACAAAGCGAGTTCCAGGAAAGGTGCAAGGCTACACAGAGAAATCCTGTATCGAAAAACCAAAAAAAAAAAAAAAAAAAGAAAGAAAAAGAAAAAAAAAAGAAAATGTGAATAAAATATATCATCCATTTCTGTGGAACTTAATGTGACCATAAATGTCCTATTATTGGGCAAAAAATGATTTTTGAAGTGAAACAGGCAGGAACATCCAGAGATAATTTTGAAAGGGTAAAGTAGGGAAGCATGCCATATTAGAGAGAAACAGGACATATGAAATAAAAAAATTACTTTAATAGAGATATGTAGGCAGTGGTTGTGATTGGTAGAGTAGATATTGCAACGGATTGCAGTGCCCAGAAAATTTGTAATTGGTGAAAAAAGAGGCTACAGGCTGGAAGGAGAAGGATGGATATGAGAGCATGCCCTGAGAACATGGCAAGTGTTCTAGCTAGCTATTGTTGTGATAAAAGTTCAAAGAGCCAAACTGGGAAAGTGAAGGGTTTATTCACCTCACAGGTTGCAGTCCATCATCAAGGGAAGCCAAGGCAAGATCCCAAGGCAGGGGCTTGAAATCACAGAGAATGCTGTTTACTGCTCTGCTTAGGTAGCTTTCCTCTGAGGCCCAGGATCACCTGCCTAGGGATTTCACTACCCACAGAGGGCCGAGCCATCCTCTATCAGTTAGCAACATCAAAATGCCAAAGAAGCATGCCTGCAAGCCAGTTTGATGGAGTCAAATCCTCAACTGTGTGTCAAGGAGACAGCCAAGATTAGCCATCACAGCAAGCCAGAAGGGGAAAACATAAACCTCAGCTTACTGCAAAGAAAATTGACCCTGCCTGAATAGGATTCTATGTCCAAAGTGAAATTTCCATTGTAGGAAGAATGATTCAATATGGTTTATGTCAGAAGTGAAATAATCAGTAAAATAATGAGTGACAATAAGCCCAAGCCACAAAGGAAAAGTTGGTAAATTTGACTCTTGAAGCCACTTCTAAAGACTGCAGTGAAACATGGGGAGGAGCTGTTGGCTGACAGAACCTTTGACCATCCTTCTACTGTTTTGGTGGAGGAGTTCCCATCAGAAGTCCTGCCCCTTACTACAGAGGCCAGGTCCCAAATACAAGCCTGAATCATCAACTGCATGCCAGAGCTTATGTTCTAGAGAAATGGAGGAGTCCATTCTGCTTGATGATTTGGGGAAGGCTGGATCCCATTTTCAGAGCTATGGATGTTGAAAGCTTCTGAAGCAGCACCAGGCACATTGTCTATTGTCATTATTCTTGGTGGCACACACTGCAGTGCCCATGCTCATCACGCTAATGTCAGTGGTGAGCTCTGTAACATGATTTCACTCTGGAGTATGATTTGTTTCCTATTGCTGCTGTCTCCAAATCCTGCCTCTTTGACCATCAGAGAAACTTCAAATCTTAGTAAACCATTTTTACTGTTAAAGCAACAGGAGGCTTCTAGCTCCTGTTTACAATGAAGACCCCACAGAAGTTTTTCGTCTGTCCTCCAGGAGGCTTCTAGCTCCTGTTTACAATGAAGACCCCACAGAAGTTTTTCGTCTGTCCTCCAGTTTAAATAGGAAGTTTTTTCCTTTCTCAGAATGCATGGAGTAAGTAAGATGTGGTCTGGAGGAGTTGGAGTCCAAATTCATGGGGTCTTCCTGACACCCTACTCTTTCTGACAGGTACAGTCTGTTTTTTTTCTTCTCTTTTCTTTGAAGAGAACTCATTTTCTAGTTATTGGACTCTTTTCCACCACAGTTATTACAAGACATAACCTAATTATTTGAATTTTGAAATCTTCAATTATAGAGAGAGACCAGATTGTTTTATATCGGGCTTCTAGCTGATCCCCTCCTACCCAAGAAAGCAAAGACTGGTATTTCATCATATTTTAGCCATCCATGGCCTAAAAAAGGCCACTAAAAGTCACCATGACCGTGAGATCTACAGGTGATTCAGATGTGATTTTTGATTATCATCACTCCTTCATATAACTCTCTAAGGGAGCCATTTTCTCATTCATATTAGTGAAGAGGAGAATAAGACTGTGATGGCTATTCTTGGTTGTCAACATGACTATAACTGGGATTAACTAACAACCAAAAATAGAGGTCACACCTGTGGGATATTTCTGCTTACTTTGAAGTATAAAGATCTACATCTAGTCTGGACCTTTGAGGTAGGAGGTCACACTTTTAATTCAGATCTTTAACCCAATGTAATCTGGGACACTCCTTCTGTTGGAAGCCTATAGAAGGACTTGGAAAAATGAAGCTCTTACTCTTTCTCAGCTTGTAAGCAAAACCATTCCTTGACTGGCATTAAAGCCTACTTCTTTAAGATTCCAGCATATACTGCAGACCAGCTGAGACATCCAGTCTTGTGGAGTATGCTTCTACTAGATTTTTGGACTTTCCATTCATAGCCAGATATTGTTGGATTAGTTAGAGCACAGCCTGTAAGTCATCTGACAAATACATTTTCCACTGAGAGATTCATTTTATAACTTCTGTTCTCTAGAGAACCCTCGCTAATACACCAAGCACATAGAGAGGACAATCTACAGCAGTTAGGGACTCATAACAGTCTCAGCTCACTTACAAATTCCCAATAGTCACTTTCTCTCAACCTTACCCTTCCCCAGGTGCTTGCTCACTTCAGAGAACTCAACCCTCCTCCTCCACATCATCCTGACCTAACAATTCATTGGAATGCTTTATTTCTCATATAATTAGTTATGGATGTCAAGGAGGAGAAGGGCCAATTTGGGACAGTGTTCATAAAGTGAGGCTTCCACTTCCCATGGGCGAATTACTGAAAATAATCTAATGAACCAGAGAGAAATCTCTAGCTTTGGAAGGAGGAGGTACTGAATGACTTCCCCTGTGTCACAAGAGAGACTCCTGGAAAGGAAACCTCAGCTTCTGATCATTTCATTGAGAACTAATTAGCAAGGAGGAAAAGGCTGTGCCCCATGACATCAGCAGACCCTTTGCTGGGCATTCTATTGTATCCTGGACAGCTCTTGGAATCCCCAGTGATGTCACTAGTGCTGTAGCAACACTGACTGCCTTGAGGACATTTGTTCAGTGACCACAAGCTTGGCCTCTAGACATGCTGTCCAGACTCAGAGGTCTGTTTGGGAGAGGGAATGGACAGCATGGAGAGACCAGAGTGAGGCAGAAGGAAGCTGGTCCTAGGTCTCCCTGGAAAACATGGAAAAAATGGTCCTGGGGAAGAAATAGTGAGTTTTGGGAAGGGGTGGGGAGCTTTCTGGATGTGGTGGGCTTCAGCTTTCCAGAGAGAGGGCTCAAGAACTGGGAACTTCTGGGAAGGAGGCACAGAGGAATTAACAAGATTTCTGTACCATAACTGTGTTTTATAGCCACAGGAGTCCTTTATTTATGTGCCAGTGATAATAGGGAAAGGAGAGTACCCTGGAAAACCCTGAGGTTCTTAACCTTGACATCATAGCCACTAGCAGGGCAGGAGCCCCCAAGTGCTGCTGTCTTCCAGTGACCCCTGAGGTTTCTGAATTCCCAGCAGTTGATGGCACACAGGTCTCCAGTTCAGCCTGAGAGCTGTTAGTTTCAGTGGACCTGGACTGAGACTGTCCCCTTCCTGACAGCTCTGGGTGTTCTGGACTGTCAGTGAGGATGGCTTTGTGAATCTGACGACTATGTTTTGTCCCTGCATGGCTTTTCCATTAACATGCGACTCTGAAGCCTAGAGCAAGGGACTTGGGCCTCCCTATACTACCTAAGTGATTATAACAGTAGCCATTATCTCCATGCATCTGAAAGTACATGGCTGAGGGCTCTGCAGCCAAGGTGCATCCTCTACAGTGTGAGTAATCCTTAAGAGGCTGTCCACTGAGTCCCCTTGTTCAGGGAAACAGAGAAAACCAACCGACTTCTGAGACATCCACCTCCTTATAGAGAGATGGGAAACTGACATCCACAGAGGGAGATTCAAGTCTGGGCTTTCAGAACCTGCCTGGGCAAAGTATCATCTGTCAGTCACTTTCTGTGCATCCTTCAGTGTGTAAGGATTAACTGAGATGAGGCAGTGTGTAGGGGAGGTGCTGTGCTTTGACTTCTAGAATTAGGTATTACTGAGATAGCTCACCTTGTCTAGCATGACTTGTCAGTGTGATATAACATCTTAAAGGACATAGTTTGCCTCACATCACTCATTTGTTTTGGGATCCACCAAGTACGCTTCTGAAGCCACAGTCTAGACTTCTGGTGAATTTTCAATCCAGACCAAACATGGTGCTAGTTCTTCATTTCAGGACAGTCAGTAAATTCCAAAGTGTGAAGTGGGGCTCTGGGAAAGGTCTATGGTGAAGGACCCCTAATAATCTGTCCTCTTGTGCCCTTTGCCTGCCTCTCTCATGCTCTGATGGGTGTTGTAATTTAAGCTGGCTGTGTCACCTTTCCCTAGGGCATGTGCATTGTCACAGGAGGCTCCAATCAAGGCATTTGGCTTTTGTGTAGCTCTAGGGGTAGCACCACAGCAGTGACACACAACATCCTGTCCCCATGACTATGACACATTTGATTTTCTGTAAATTCCTTTGCACACACATCTGTGTGTAGCCTCTCACTCACCATCCATCTTTCCTCAAACCCCAGTGCAGGAATGGAGCCTTACACTTGTGGGAGTGTTTGCTCTTGGGTCTGAGGGCTCCCCGAGGAACTCTGGTTCTTAGTATCCCCAGGCAGACATGTCACTAGTTGATCACACTTTTGGTATTTTATGAGGGCTAGAATGTATTCTGCTGATGATTTGGGGTAATATTCCTCATGGGTTATGGGACTTATCCTTGTTCTGACAGGACACCCACAATCTCCCACCACACCCACATACTGTAACAGCCTTGGGGATTTTCCACAATGTGCTTGTTTACATCTGGAGACTGATCTTTCCTCCCCACCAACCTGACCTAATACCCTAGCAACCTTTATTTCTCCTGTAATTAATTAGAGATCTGAAGAAGTGATGAGCCATTTCACCAGATGTGTTTGGAAAAGAGACTTCAAATTCCCATACTTGAACAAGTAAAAATATTCTAATGAAGCAGAGAGAGATCATTGGTTTTGTAAAGACGATGTACTGAAGTTCCTTCCTTATGTTTCTGGAAAGGCTCCTGAGAAGGTCAACATGGCTTTTTGTGCATTGCAGAAGAGCTAGTTAGTAGGTAGATGAGGGCTGCTGGAGGTGACCCTAGTAGTCCCTTCTCTGAAATTCTATCTTATCCTGTAGAGCCCTTGATATTCTCTGTGATGTTACCAGTGTTGTGGCAACACCACATGCCTGTGGGGTATTCGTTCAGTGCCCATAGACAGGTTGGCAAGATTGAGCTGGCTTCTTGGGAGAGAGAATAGAGAACATGGAGAGACCAAAGAGAGGTAGAGGTAGAAGCTTGCCTTTGGTCTTAGTGTAGAGCCTGAAGAAATAAATGGTTTTGGAGAAGGCACAGAGAGTCCTGAGCAGGGGATTGGGATCTTCATGGAAGAGGTGAACTTAAGCTGGGCCTTCCAGTATGGGCCTCAGCATCTGGGAGCTTCTGGGAAACAATGGGGCTATTATGCTTCTCGGCTTCTTAAGAACAGACCTAGATTCAAGAGTCTCTGATGGTGAGTTTAGGAGAGCCATGAATTACTCAGGCTGCAGCTGCCTTTCTGGGAACTCCTTCATTTCATTCAGACTGGCAAAGAGGGGCAGGAGGAACAGATGGACTAATGAGCTGTCCCTCTCTGGGTAGGGTGTTGCTTCACTTCATCCTAGTGGATTCCTACAGTTTCCATGGGAATCTGACACCAATAAGAAGAGAGGGAAACTCCCTTGGCCATCTACCACAACCTCAGATATTCACATGCTTTGGTCCTGGGGAAGTGTGATCAGGACTTGGTGCTGCTAAGTTCTAGGCACAACAGGATTTACCTGCATCACATCAGATATGAGCTGACACTGTCTTTCAAATCTACATGGCTGGGCTAGCTTATGCCTTCCAGGGCTGGGGGACTGCATTAGGGAGGGAGACACATGCCTAGCCATGGTGCTTGATACTGTAGCGGGGACATTTGGAGTGGCTGTTGGCTGCCAGCAGCTTTGACCTTCCTTGAAGTGTTGTGGTGGAAAAGTTCCCATCAGAGGCCCTGCCCCTTACTATAGAGGCTAGGTCCCAATACAAGCCTGAGTCAATCATCTGGATGCCAGAGATTATATTCTAAAGAAATGGAGGAGTCCATTCTGCTTGATGGTTTGGGGAAGGCTCCATCCCATTTCAGAGACATACATGTTGCAAGATTCTGAAGTAGCACCAGGCACATTGTCCAATGCCAGTGTTCTTGATGACACACACTGCATTGCCCATGCTCATCATGGTGGTGTCAATGGTGTCATCTCTGGAGTAGGATTTGTATCCTGGTGCTGTTGCCTGAAATCCCACTTGTATGACCCTAGAGAAATTTCAAATCTAAATGGACCCTTTTTGCTTTGAAAGCAATAGGAGGCATCTAGCTGTTGATGACAATGAAGACCACACAGTAGTCATCCCAGTCCTTCCTGTTTTAGGAAGGACTTTTTTCCATCATAGTATGTATGCAGTAAGCAATACATGGTCTGGAGGTGTTTAAGTCAAAATTCACATGGTCTGAGACACCCTCCTCTTTATGACAGGTCCAGTGTGCTGTTATTTTAGGCCTTTCTTCTTTTTCTTTAAAGAGCACCATTTTTTTTAAACTTTGGACATTTTTTTTAAAACCAGAGATACTATCAAATAAAACATAATTATTTGAATTTCAAATCTTCAATTATAGAGAAAGACCATATTCTTAAAGTACCGGGTTTCTAGCTGCTCCCCTCTTACTCAAGAAACCACAGACTGGTATTTCATCCTATTTTAGCCATGCACGGCCATAACGCAGCCACTGAGAGTCATCATGACCATGAGATCTACAGCTGATTCCCATGTACCTGGTGATTATTGCCACTCCTTCCTTTACATCTCTGATGGAGCCATTTGCTCAAGAATGTTAGTAGATAGGATTAAGACTTTGATGGCTATTTTTAGATGTCAACATGATGGCATCTGAGAATAATATAACCCCAAAATAGAGGGAACACCTGTGGTCCATTTCTGCTTATTTGAACTACTTTATTATGGAACTTTGAGGAATGAAGTCACACCTTTAATTCAGATCTTTAATCCAGATGTAATCTGAACCACTCCTTCTGCTGGAAGCCTATATAAGTACATGGAAAAAGGAAGCTTTTACTCTTTCCCTGCTGGCGCTCTCCTTGTTAGCACATCCATTTCTTCACTGACACTAGAGCCTACTTCTTTAAGATTACAGCATAATATCGCAGACAGCTGAGACACCCAGTCTAAGAACTGAGAAACTACTAGATTCTTGGACTTCCCATTCATTTCCAGCCATTGTTGGATTAGCTAGAGCACAGGCTGTAAGCCATTCTAACAAATCCCCTTTTAATATATTCATTTTATAACTTATGTTACTCTAGAGGCCTGATAATATACCAGGCACATAGAGAGAACATTCTAGAAGAGTTTGGGTCTCATAACAGTCTCAGCTTCCTTACAAATTCTCCATGGCCGTCTTCTCTTAACCTTTGCATTCCTCAGGTGCATGCTCACTTCAGAGAACTCAACCCTCCTCCTCCACATCATCCTGATCTAATTCCTTGGCATACTTCATTTCTCATATTATTGAGTATGGATGTTAAGGAGAGGAAGGGCCATTCTTGGGCAGTGCTTATAAAGTGAGTGTTCAACTCTCCATGGGTAAAGTAGTGAAAAGATTCTAAGGAAGCAGAGAAAAATTCCCAGCTTTAGAAGGAGGAGGTACTGAATGGCTTCACCTGTGTCACAGGAGAAACTCCTGGAAAAGAAATCTCGGCTTCTGGTCAGTTCAGGGAGAATTTATTAGCCAGGAGGCAAAGGCTGTTCCGTGTGTCATCAGGAGTCCCTTCTCTGTCAATTCTATTGTATCCTGGAGAGTAGAGCTCTTGGAATCCCCTGTGATGTTAATAGTGTTGTTGCAACACCAAGTGTCTTTAGGATGTTCGTTCAATGCCTATACAGTTCCCTACAGACATGTTGTGAAGACTTAGGCATCTACTTGGTAGAGAGAATGGACTTCCTGGAGATACCAGAGCAAGGCAGAAGGAAGCTGGCCCTAGGTCTCACTGGAAAGAATGGAGAAATCAATGGTCCTGGGGAAGATGCAATGAGTTCAGAGAAGGGTCTGGGGAGCTTTCTGGATGTGATGGGCTTGAGGCTTCCAGGGTCAATCAGGAACTGGCAGCTTCTGAGAAGCAATAGGCCTATCCAGCTTCTCTGGGTTCCTAAAAAGCAGACCCAGATCAAGGGTTCATGATGGTTAATATGACATAGTCTGGAACTGACAAGACTGTAGCCTTTGTGCTGGGGACCATCTGCTCTCACTCTGAGTGGGGAAGGGGACACAGAGGAACTTTTAGATTTCAGTACCATCATTGCACTTCACCTCCACTGGAGTCCTTAGGTTGTGTGCCAGCAATAACAGGGACAGGAGAGTGCCCTGGCAAAGCCTGAGCTTGTCTTACTTTACATCGTAGACACTAGCAGGGCTGAGGCACCAAGTGCTGCTGTCTTTCACTGACCCCCTAAGATTACTGACTTCCCAGCTGTGGGTGGCACCCAGGTCTCCAGTTCAGCCTAGAGAGCTGTTAGATTCAGTGGACCTGGACTGAGACAAAGGACTGACCCTTCTTACAGGATCTAGGTGTCCTGGGCTGCCAGTGAAGATGGCTTTGTGAATCTGTTGACCATGTTCCACCACTGCATGGCTTCTCCATTAACATGAGACTCTGAAGCACCATGCAAGTGATTTGGGCATCCCTATACTACTTGAGTGCTTGTGAGAGTAGCAATTATCTCCAGTATTATGTCCAGGAAAGGACATGGCTGAGGGCTCTGAAGCTTATGCATCTTCTGTAGTTGTGAATAAGCCTTAGGAGGCTGTCCCCTAGGTCATCCTGTGCAGGGAGACGGGAAACCAGGTAACTTCTGAGACACCCATCTCCGTATAGAATGATGGGAGAACTGATATCCACAGAGGGAGAGACTCAAGTCTAGTCTTTCAGAACCTGCCTGGGCAAAGTCTCATCTGTCAGTCACTTCCTGATCATCCTTTAGTGTGTCTGGTTTAACTGACATGAGGTAGTGTGTACGGCAGGTGGTGTCCATTGACTTCCAGAATTGGGGATTACTGAGATACCTAACCTTGTCTAACATGGTTGTCAGTATGATATAACATCTGAATAGAGATAGTTAACCCCACATCACTCATTTGTTCTGGGGTCCACCAAGTACATTTCTGAAGCCACAGTCCAGACTTCTGGTTAATATTCAATCCAGGCTGAACATGGTGCTAGCTCTTCACTTTAGGAGTATCAGTAAATTCAAAAGTGTGAAGTGGGGCTCTGGGAAAGGTCTATGATGACGGACCCCTAATAATCCGTGCTCTTGTGCTCTTTGCCTGCCTCTCTCATGCTCCGATGGATGTTCTAATTTAAGCTGGCTGTGTCCCCTTTCCTAAAGGCATGCACATTGTCATAGGTGGATCCAGATCAAGGAATTTGGCTTTCATGTAGCTCTAGGTGAAGTACCACAGCAGTGACACACTACAAACTATCCCCGTGACTGTGACACATTTGATTTTCTGTAAATGCCATTGCATATCTGTGTGTGGCCTCTCAATAACCATTCATCTTTCTTCAAACTTTAATGCAGGAATGACCCATCATTCTTCATGGGAGTTTTTGTTCTTGTGTCTGAGGGCTCCCCTAGGGAACTCTGGTTCTTATATCTCCAGCCTGACATGTCACTAGTTAACACACTTTCGGTATCTACAATGCCTGGAATGAATTCTGCTGAAGTTCAGGGGTAATTTTCATCAACTATGGGACTTATTTTTATTCTGACAAGACACCCACAATCTCCCACCACACTAACAGCCTTGTACATCCTCCACAATGTGCTCGTTGCTTTCAGGGGACTGAACTCCCCACCATCCTTACTTAGTTACCTAGAAGCCTTTTTTTCTTGTGTTATTGACTAGAGGTTTCACCAGCTGGATGAGCTATTTCCTGGCATGTGTTTGGAAGTGAGTCTTCAACTTCCTGTACAGGAAGTAGTGAATATATTCTAAGGAAGCAAAGAGAGATCCCTGGGTTTGTAATGAGGAGGTGATGAAGGTCTTCCCTTGTGTTTTTGAGAAGGCTCCTGGGAAGGGCAGTATGGCTTCCAGTGAATTGCAGAAGATGTAGTTTGTAGGTAGGTGAGGGCTACTGCTGGTGAACCCAATAGTTCCTTATCGGGGTGAGATATTGTATTCTGGAGAGTCCTTGGCATTCCCTTGATGCCACTTGTGTCGTGGGAACACCAAGTGACTGTAGGGTATTCTTTCACTGCCCATAGACATGTCAGCAAGACTGAGAAGGCTGCTTGGGAGAGAGAATGGAGAACATGGGGACAGAAAGAGAGATGGAAGGAAGCTGGGCTTTACTCTCAGTGTAAAACATGGAGAAATAAATGGTTCTGGGGAGGGTACACTGAGTCCTAGGAAGGAGCTGGGGAGCTTTCTGGAGGACGTGAAGCTTGAGCTGGGCCTTCCAGTAGTGGGGCTCAGCATCTGTGAATTTCTGGGAAGCAATGGGCTTATCCTGCTTCTCTGGGTTCCCTAAGAGCAGACCCCGAGTAAACAATTTCTGATGGTTAATTTGGGAGAGCCATGAATTTTCAAACCTGAAGTGGCTTTTCTGTGAGATCCTTAATTTCATTCTGAGTGGAAAGCAAGGTCAGCAGAAGTAAAGTGGTGATGAACTAGGTGTCCTTCTCTGGGTAGGGTGTTGCTGCACTTCATTCTAGTGGATTCCATCAGTTTCCATGGGAATAGGATGCCGATAAGAAGGGAAGGAAAATCCCCTGACCATCCACCAAACTCTCAGACATTCAGATACTTTGTTCCTGGATACATGTGATGAGGACTTAGTACTGCTAAGCTCTAGGGACAACAGGACTTCCCTGCACCACATCAGATATGAGGTGACACTGTCCTCCAAATCTACATGGCTGGGCTATCTTATGTCTTCCAGGGCTGGGGGACTGCATTAGAGAGGGAGACACATGCCTGGCTATGGTGGTTGAGGACAGATACATAGCTCTTGGAACCAATTTGAGGAAAATTGGCTACTCTTTGGGGTCCTCAGTGGATCCCTAGCATTTCCTCTTCCTGGGGCTTCCTCTTGGGACTAGCATGGATTCTCCTGGCCCTATGCCATTCAAGTGTACAAGTTCACTTTGCTTTATCTTCCTGCAGGGACTACGGGGAAGGCACCAACCCAAACCTCCACCTCCACTGAGCAGGAGCAGCAGATGACAAAGTTGGAGAAACTCACCCTTCAGCTGCAGAGTGTAACATATGAGCGAATTGAACTGCATGCAATCCTGGCCAGTTATACGGACAAGGATTTGCAGAACAGGTAGTCATTATGTGCAGTTCTCTGCTGACCATCTTGACCCCACAGTGTCTAGCTAAGCTTTCCTGAGGAACAGGAGGCTGAACCTCCAGGGTGTCCTGGTGCCTAAACTAATTTTCCTGAGTGCACAAATTTGGAACCTGGGTAGGTGTGAGATGGAGACACAGGCTATTCTTATTCATCCAAATGAATAGCAGACCCTGTGGCCTGAATCACAGTCTGAAGATTGGGACAGTGGTGTGTGAGCTCTCAACATGCATTTCAAGAGGCCTTTACATGTGTTGGCTTGTGGGAGATGCTAGATTCTGTGAGTTTGTGGTGAGGCTTTGTACTTGACCAGCAGATGATTGTGTGCTGAAGGCTCCAGGCAACAGCTGGAGGGGCCTGGTCCCATTCATCCATCTCCATTTGTGGCTGGAAGGCCTGATGCTTATCATTGCTTCTCCCTTGTCCTCCTCCTCATACTCTGAGGCAGTTCCACCTACGTGTATTTCATGGGCAACCTGACTGTATGTGGTGTGTTTGTGTGTGTAGGAAGTAATAGCGAGAAGCTTTTCTTGGCTCCTCCTTATACTCTGAGACAGTGCAAACTCTCTGTATTTCATGTGCATTTTGAGTATATGTGGTGTGTGTGTTTGTGTACCCGTGTGTGCATGCGTTCGTGTGTGTGTGTGTGTGTGTGTGTGTGTGTGTGTGTGTGTCTATGTGTGTGTTAGAGGATATGAGGGTGTGTGTGTGTTCTCCTGGGAGTCTAGGGTCTGTGACAGGGCCTGAGGATTTGCCATTTTCACATTTTCCAGGGGATACTAGTGATGATGCCAGGGAGCTCCACTTTGAGAAGCTCACATCTTGGCCACTGTTCTCACTTTGATGGAACATTGGAATCACCTGTGGAGTTTATAAAGCCTTCCTGAAGTTGTTACTCCTCCCTAGAAATGCTCAATGTATCCTCTGGTCCTCTGTGTATAAGGAGGAGCACCCAGGCATAAGAATTCCTGTTGTAAAGACAGGAAAAATATCACCATAGGTTTCTGGTGGCACCAGATATGTGGCACCAACACCTGGGATCTTCTTAGAGAGATCATCTATAGCTCCAAGTTCACTGAGGGTGCCCATGCAGCCCTGGATAACTCCCTTGGACAACCTTCTTCTTCTGTCCTGAGGACATGATAGGAAGTTTAACAAGCACCAGGAGGTCCCAGTATATAAGTGCCAGGCTGTGGCTTCCATGGGGCTGAGGAGTCTAGAACATAAACTGATTCCATATGATCCTTGTGGCCTGTGTTCATAGTGTCCTTTTCTCCTGGGGCCATGCCCTCCCTACCACAGGCTGAATTCTTTTGAGATGCTGAAAAAGGAGCATAATCAGATGATGTCGGATTTGCAAAAATTGCCCATGGAGATCAGTGATGGTGTGAACAAGGTCAAACAGCTGATTGAGGAGAATGTATCCTACAGGTATGTACCTGATTTATCTTGGGAGGGACTGATTCTGCCATCTTTCTCTTTCACCCCAAGTAAGGGCTCTGGTTCTTGCCTGTCTGCCTCTTAGCAAGCAGCCTGACATGTGGTCCTTGGCCTTGTGCCTCTTGGACTCAGTTTGGCTAAGTGTGAAAAGACACTGAGCCCCTCCAAGCAATGTCCTGCCATCCTCGGGAGACCCTTGATAGAAAAATGGTTTGCACCATGAAGGGAAGTGTCAGGTATCCTAGTACCTCTGGGACTCTGACCAGGGCTTCACAGAGCTGGTTTCCATGGTAGCCATAGACAGAATTGATTATGGTTGGGGCTTCTGCCCTCCTTCTGAGAGTGTTTGCCCTCTACCTGCTGATGCTTTTCCAACATCATGATCAGTTAAGCACAGGTGTGGGCTGCACCCTGTTCTCAGGGGACAGGATACCTTTTGGCTTCAGGGTTTTCAGAAGTTCTTTGAATCTTTCTGGAATTCGGTTACTCTCTGGATTTGGTCTGCATCTAAGTGATGCTGGACTGGCTCCTGAGAGCTCCATTCTTGGGCTGTCTGTGAGTCTGGGACTTTTCAGCGCTGATGGCACTTGGAGGGAGGAATGACAAAGGAAACTGGCTGATGCTCACCATGTTTTGGCGGTTGTTCAGTTACCTCCACAGCCAGGTCCTCCGAGACTGGGCTCAGCTGAAGGAAAACATACATGTGCTGAGACTGAAGAACAGACTGCTGTGGAAGGAGCAGATTGACCTGCAAGAGTCCTGTGAGGAGCTGAAGAGGCTCTTGAAGGAGGCCCAAGAGATGATCTGTGACCCTTCTGCTGAGCAGCAGCAGGTAGGCTGAGGCAGCAGGGGCAGGTGCCCACCTTCCAACCATAAACATAGAGACACCCATATATCATCCTCCCACCCATCCAGACTCCCACCTACATACCATCCAAGTGTTGATTTCTGTGATCATTCACAAGTCTTTCTGGAGAGTTAACCTCTTTCAAGCATCTGGATAATTGACAAGCAAACCCTTCTGTTCTGCTAGAAGCTGCAGTACATTCAGAGAGCTGGGTCAGTCACATATCACACACCTACATGTCATTGTGATCAGAGAGCTGCTATTCAGGGAGCTACTTAGGGAACAGCACAAAGCTTTCATTGGTGATGTCAGTGGCCTGTGGCTCATTTGCTTTGCAGGGGTCATGTGAGTTCACAGGTAGGAAGCAGCCTGCAAGGACTAGACTCCAGCCCCAGTGCCAAGTCAGTGGTTCTCATTGTCAACATTTTGGGTGGCATGTGGTCTTCTCCTTTCTTCCTGCATCCCAGTGTATTCTCTTCCTTTTGTGAAGCTCTTGGTTAAAAGTGACAGAAGCCTGAGTATCACCTTGTCACTCCTTTTTCTGGACATGGTGCTGGACAGTTCTCCGGGAGCATCCTGGAGATTCCAGTCTGGAGCTGCCTGGATGACCATAGATGTGGGAGGACTTTGACAGGCTGAGGGTGTGAGTGACAGATTTGAAGCTGCAAGAGAACATTTTCTCCAATCCCCTCAACATAGTCTGACTAAGCTGTGTGCTCCACTAGGAAGTTTTAGTCCCCAAGGGATGGACAGCCGTGTTGTGGGTCTCAGTTGAAACCCTGATGTGCATATTTTAAATTCAACTGTTCATTCAGCATGATGTACTCTTCACTTTTTTCTGCTCACTTCTGATTTCTGTGATCTGTGAGTGACCTATACAGGTGTGTGTAAATGTGTACATTAGTGGGTGTGTTCAGAGGCTACATAATGAAATTCCGTGTTGTCATCTGTTCCTCACTCCCTTATTTCCTTGATCCCAGGTCTTTCACTGAACCTGAAATTTTCTCTTTGGGCTAATCTGGCTGGCCAGTACTCTTTGGATCTCCTGTCCACCAAAGGAGACCTTCTGTTTTGTTTTTTTCTCATCCAATGTTAGAAGTTTCAATTGCTCAGAAAGAGGAAGGACATATTTGCTTTCTCTTTTATTTACTTTTATTGTTTTGATACTAATGTGTTTTCTAATAAATAACAAAAATCAAACAATAAAGCTCTTTTAAATATAAACATTAGGCTTCTTTCCTTTCACTGCCCAGAGCTAACACCACAGGAAATGTCTGGTTTGTCTCTGGCTTCTCAACACAGAATCCCACAGTGCATCTCCTTGCTGACATTGTGTTGCTGACTATATCATGTGCATGGCTGTGTCTCAGAACAGATTCCCTCTCATAGTTGTACAGAGTGCTGCGTTCCTGAAAAGCACTGCAGGTGATCTCACTGGCCTCCTTCTGACTGACATTGGGCTGAATTCATATCATATTCACTGTCATCTGTTCAAAACTTCCTGGGTGTTGACCATGGGTCACTTTATTTTTCTTGGGCTATCAAGGTCATCTGTGGAGGAGCCAGGATAAGTTTAGTGAAGAGACTGTGATGGGTGAACTTGGAACCTGAGGGATCAGTGGGTTTTGTGATGGATAAAGTTCGTTCAAGGGAAAGTAAGTGCAGGCTGGGGTAGCAGTGCCTTGCTGAGTCTAAGAGCCTTGTAGACAGCATAGAGGACCCACTACCTCCACATGCATCAGAAAAGGGGCTGGAAGGCGGGTGTGTTCTTGTTTCCTGTATGTATAGGAGTAGGTATTTGTGTGTGTTTGTGAGTACAGGTGCTTATAGGTGCAAGCATGTTTGTATGTGTGGATTTTAACCACTCATGTGTGTGTGTATGTGTGTGTGTGTGTTTCTGCATATTTGTATGTTCACTTACTCATCTTTAATGATGATGGAACTAACTTTGTTGAAAAAGTACTGTTGCCCCTCACTTGGCATCTATCAAATATTGTATGTGCTGCCCATCTTTCTGCATTTCCTCCTAGCTCACTAGAACAAAGGGACACAAAAACTACTGAAACTCAATGGTTTTCAGGTATTTGTAGAGACAAAAATATTTATCTGCCTAGAAATCCTTGGAGCAAAAGAAAGGAATGTGGTACATGAAGGTGAGGAGGAGGTCACTGTGGCAAATCAAGGTGTCTGAGAGGCAGGATATCCTGGCTGATGGTTTGTGTCCTTGTCTGCTCTGGGTGAATGGTGACTGCACACTCAATGGTCAGGTGGATTGCTGTATCTTCTCTGTTTTGTTCTCATCCACGTTGCCTGCTACCACTTGCTGTCCCCATTTGTCTAACCATGGCTCAGTTAACCTTGGCCTTGGAGCTTGTTCTGGATGTTAGTCCTTGAGAGAGTCTGACTTGCAGTGTGCTTCCAGCTGGATTTCAGTAAAGCAGAAGTTCCATAGCCATGCTGTGGTGTGAGAATGGGGCTGTCTCAGTGCACCCCACTTAGGCTCCTAAGGGTCTAAATTAGTCCACATGTGCTGTGTCTGTAACATTCAGTAACTGCTTTTCTTCAAAGTTGTTTACTCTGAGTTAAAATCAGCCTCATGGTGAGTTTGGAGAAATGAGGACCCTCAGACATGGGTGTTGTGTAAAATGGTACAGCACAGTGAGAAGCCACATACAAGTCTTCAGAAAGTTAAACTGCAATCCCAGGTGACCCAGTGATATCAGAACATGAAGTAGGTGTCCACAGAGAAGCTAGGGGGCATCAGGGTTTTATCAGCATTGCTGAGAGTAGCCTTGTGATGCCCATCATTCAAAGAGTGAAAAAGCACAATGTGGTCAGGCTCTTCCATGGAATATTGTTCAGTATGAAATGATACATAAAATCATTTGGCACTGACTTAGTCAGCCATTTGTTACTCAAACAAATCCCTGGTACAGTCGCCTCACAGGAAGGAATTGTTTCTTTTGGATCCTGGTTATGGAGATTTTCTAGTTTCCTGAGCCCTTTGCTTTGGGTCTAAAGTGAGGCAACCTGTAGGAAAGGGAGCCCATTTTGAAGGAAGCTGCTTGCTTTGGGGACAACTGGGAAATAGTGAACAAGAAAAGTGGGGTAGTCCACCACCATCCAGTAGTCCTTTGCTGGGGAATATTCCTCTACTGCACAGCCTGGGGAACTTCTTAAGCAGGGTTGGCTAAGGGGTGAGGTCCCCAGAGGGCCACCTGTCTGTGCACTAGCTTACAGGATAGGCACTTCAATGACTGAACTGCCTGTCTCTCATGCCCTCTGTCTTCTTCTCTCATCCAACAGGTTTACCTTCTTCTCATTAGTATCCCTGGTGGTTGCTCCTTATGTTAGCATTAACTGTGAAGCTAAACATGTTACTGCATTACAGTGTGCTTGTATGTGTGCATACATGTACTTGTGTGTGTTCATGAAATTATGTGTGTGAATGTGAGTGAGCAAGCCTCCACTGAGAACACAATCTTCTAATGAACAGGATCAAGAGAGCCTGGATGAAAGAGTAAAGGACCTGCTGAAGCAGAAGGAGCTGGTCACCCAGCAAGAGGACTTGGCAGAAAAGCTGCAACATCACTTCAATGTCTCTGAGATGAGGTGAGAGCCCAGGCTGGGAGGAGTGGTTAGAACCATGTGGGTCACCTGTCCCTGGATCTCTGTCCTTTTGGGATTCCCACCATCTGAATGGCTCCCAGCCACAGCCAGGGAAAGAACATCTCAGGACATTGTACTGGCCCGGTCAACAAGAACTTCTCCAGGAAACACTATGTTTGATCCTTAGTGTTTCTGGCGTTGTGTACCCCTTATTCCCATCTGAGTTCTCTGGAATCTTCTCAGTATCCCCTGTGTCTCCCCACAAATCTCCCTATGGCAGTCCTCCACCTAGAAGGAGGGTTAGTGGTGGAAAACAGTGTGTGCTCCTGCCACTTTATTTTCCTTCCAGAACATCATCTTTAGAGAGAAGTTCCTACCTTTGTGCAGATCTGCATGCAGCACACTCCTGCTGATTATAGGTTCTCTGCAGTGTGAATCTTTTTCCTGTGAAAAGATTTTTCTGGGTATAAGAAGATTTAGAAGTTGAGGAGTTGAATGAAGTCAGTTTCTGTTCTTTAGCAATAATCAGATCCCTCACTGCTTTTATTTTGTAGGCTCCACTAGAGGGTCTACATTCAATTTCCAAGGTTGCTCATATTCACCTGTATCTAATCAGGGCCATGTATATCTGCCCTGAACTGTTACTCAGTCATTACTACATTGTTATTTTTTTCTCAAAGTAATATATCTAGACAACTGGAGAAATGTGCTGTATTTTCTTGCCCAGCACACTGTATTTTTCAGCTCATCTTCTAGCAGATTTTAAAAGCTGAGAAAAAAAATCAAGACACAGGTGTACTGTACTCTCACCCTTCTCCCTTAGGGAATGCAGGGAATGACCTCAGCTGAAAGGTCATGCTGGATTGTCCAGCTGAGTAGAGCTGGTTCAGGCTCAATAGCTGACATAGCAGGTCCCCACCAGGCCTTTTCCCTAACTGCCTTCCTCCTCTAGGTCAGAAAATCTCCCATCTGAGTTGGAACAGGCCACAGCCCAGGATGAGAGTCTCCTGCAGACAGAGCTGCTGCAGCAGGAGCACTAAGTCTCACAGGCAAGTGAGCCACCACTGCATCCCATCCCCAGCAAACATGGCATTGGTGGGAGACTGGGGGCTCTTGACCTTGGCTTCCAGTGTGAATAGGTCTTGATTTTGTTCTGGACTGTGGCCCAACCAGGCTGCTTATGGGTTTGATCTCCTTTCCTTCTCATACAGCAGATCTTGGGAGAACTGAGGAGGCCAAAGAAGCCACAGATGCCTTGAACCTATGACATTATCTGATCAAGGCCTCCTCCTCAGAAGACACTCCTTTAGAGCTGTGAACTCACCAGTGGCTTCTGTGAGCCGTATTACAACAAGGAGGGTAGACATGTTGGTGAGCAAGACATTTTCTGACAGTTTAATATGAAAGACTTTGCAAGCCCTCCCTATGTGGAGGGAAATCTGTCATGGAAGACTGTTGATGTCAAGCTTTTCCTGACAGACTACACCAAAAACCATCACATGTCTTTCTCCAGTCCAATGCTGAAGCTGACTCCATGTCATGCACCAGTGTTGCTGAAGATAATGCACCAAAGAGATCTCCACAGTCCAGCATTCCTCCTTTTAGACATTTTTTCCTCCATATGTAAAATGAGTGGGTATTCTTTAGTTTCACAGCCTGGCCTGAAGTGACTGGTCCTGAGAAAGAATTTACAGAAGACATCTGAGTCATCTTTGATGTTTTTGGGCTCTCAGATGCTGCCCATGGATTTGATGGGTCTCTGGTAAACACAGAATTGTCTGAAAGAATCAAGTAGTGACCAAGACATTACAGGATCAGCAGTGGGTGATAATTTATCAATAGCTTCCCAAGGGGCACAAAGTTTGCCCTAGGAAATGTCTCATTCTTAGTCTTGGTGAGGACTTGGCCTACAAAGCCCGAGGGA
>CABHPR010100806.1:0-13458 GCA_902168415.1 Peromyscus melanophrys
CTCCTGCTAACTCTGGGGGCACATGGGTATGTGGTCTCCTGCTAACTCTGGGGGCACATGGGTATGTGGTCTCCTGCTAACTCTGGGGGCACATGGGTATGTGGTCTCCTGCTAATTCTGAGGGCACATGGATATGTGGCCTCCTGCTAACTTGTATAAGGGCACATGGACACAGGGACCTCCCTTTGGTTCTGACCACCTACCTCCATGTGGAATGTTTTTTCTCCCCAAGTTTCTCCTGATTCACCTCTTCACATTCTTAGACTTGAGAATCTTGAGGTTCCAACTGCACTCTCTAGGGTGGTATAGTGGGGGAAGGCTGGAGGGTGCACCTCAGCGGCCTTGAGAGAGTAAGGCAAGTAGGCAGGACTTTGACAGGTGGGCACAGGCCTCAATCACCTACCTTTGTGCAGGGCTCAAAGACAGGTAAGGCATTTTCTTGGGTTTCAGTAAGTGGGTACTGGGATCATCTAAGGGTGTCCTGACACCTGTCAACTCTCCCATTGTTTCGCGCATGCATGCATGCGTGCGTGTGTGTGTGTGTGTGTGTGTGTGTGTGTGTGTGACTGACTATCCTAAATCATTTATTGGCATAGATTTTAGAAACATTACTCACATCATCGGTAATGGAGCTGAATAGTCACGCGCTTTCTCCCACTGGTGTTGGAGAACTGACTGTTAGAACGCTGTAGCCCTTACGGAGACCACAACTCTTGTGGCCAGCAGATGGCAGCCCACGCATCTCCAGTGCTGAAGGACTGGTTTGGCGATCTGCTGGGTGTCAGGGTTTGTTCTGGTAATTAATTTATGGAGTGGGTCATTGAGGAGAACCTCAAGAATTTGTACGTGAATCCTCCCACCCAGTAAGAATTCAGGCCTCAAAGCTCCGCAGTAGAGTCCAGCTCTCTCAACAAGACTGAAGATTGGGCAATCCCGCTGGTTAACACCATGATGGTCAGGCCTGCCTCTAAGGAACTGGGTGTTTGCAGCCTCCCCTGTGAACATGAAGTCCTCCATCTGATGAAATTTTGCTTAGCCTCATAAAGCAGCCTGTTTGCTTTACCTGGCCAGGTGGGGTGGGGAGCCCTATGTAGCACAGAGTTAGCAGCAACCCCTGAAGAAAGTGCTTCCTGTCAGACCTCTTCTTCCTCTAGAGCAGTGGTTCTCACCCTTCCTAATGCTGCGACCCTTAATATAGTTCATGTTGTGGTGACCCCCGCAACTATAAAATTATTTTTGTTGCTACTTCATAACTAATTTTGCTAGTGTTATGAATCATAATGTAACTATCTGATATTCAGGATATTTGTGACCCTTGTGAAAGCCATAAGACCCTCAAAGGGGTCACAACCTACAGGTTGAGAATTGCTGCTTTATAGTCTGTACTCGTATGTACCTACCTTGACTCACCTGATGGCCACCACCAGACAGAAAAGCACTTTTTAAAATATACTTTTAACTATGTGTATGTTTGCGTGTCTGTGTGTTCATGTGAGTACAGGAGCCCACAGAGGCCAGGAAAGGAAGTTGGGGCCCCTGCAGCTGGAATTACAGGCAGTTGTGAGCCACGCTAGGTAGATCCTGGGAACCAAATTCAGGTCCTCTGCAAATTCAGGTGCTCAGGGAGTCATCCATCTCTCCAGCAGCCGTTTGTTGTTTTGAGACAGATCTCGTGGCCCAGGCTGCCCTCAAAGTCACTGTACAATTGAAGATGACTTGGAATTCTTGCTCCTCCTCCCTCCACCTCCCATGAAAACGTCAGGTATTTGCAGCCACACCCACTTCCCTGTTTGTAGGTGGTGAGGCTGTCTCATGCTGTTTCAGCTGGTTTAAAGGACCTGCTCCAAGGCTGGGACTACATATGGGCTCATGGTCTATGCCCACCAGGCTACACTGTACTCTGCATGTGACTCTTCATGTCAAAAGGAACAGAAAACCACTCCAGTACCACTTGGGGCTGAATTTATTCACTTTATTCTTGAAACATAGCCCTCCTGGCTAGGGGCTGGCACCTCGCCTGGGCATCAGGGAGGTCATCCCAAGTGAGTAGGCTAGGTCCTAACTCAAGGAATGGGGTTCAGACACTACACAGGGAGGGCCATGACTAATGGGCCCGCAGCCCAGAACACCCAGGATAGCCTGAGTCCCACCACAGGCTGGAAGAAGCAGAGAAGCATCCTCTAGAGCCTGTGAGAATACAGCCCTGTCGACACCTCCCCCTCAGAAGTGAGCAGATGAACAGCTGCTGTTCTCAACCATCATGTTCATAATACCATGACAGCTGCCTCACAAAGTCACATGGGCTGCACACTTGCACCCGGGCAGTAAGGAACTAGGGTCTCATAGATCCCACTAGTTACAACCCAGAAGGGGGTCAAGATGCTGTTTCCAGAGGAAACTGTAGCTGAAGTCCAGGGCCACACTGGGCAGCCAGGGCCTAGAGTGGTGGTCCCCAGAGGAGCCTACATCACAGTGGCCTACAGGGTCCGTCCCCAATTCCTGGTTTCTCCCACAACCTGACTCACTCTGGGACCCAGTTTGCTAGAAGCTTGCTGGTAGAAATCCAGGTAGATGAAGCCAGGCTGCCATCCAGACAGCTTTCCAGGACCACATCCCTAGTCAACTGCCCAAGAGGCACACAGTGGCCCAGGGCTCCAAGAACTTGCTATTCCTAAATACTCACTTCGGTAAATGTTTTTAAATGTTCCCTTAGGGTCAAGGAAACGGCTCAGTCAGTAAAGCACTTGCCTTACAAGCACAAGGACCTGAGTTCTAACCCCAGGACCCATATAAGAAAGGTCAGGTGTGGTGGCACATTTGCAATCTAGGCCTGGGGAGGTGGAGACTGGATCTCTGGAGCCCACACTGGCCGGTAAACTTAGCCTAATGGGCAAGTTCCAGGCTAATGAAAGACCCTGTCGCAAAAACAAGGTGGATAGTGTTCCTAAAGGACACCTGAGGTTGTCCTCTGGCCTACACACTGCCCACATTCCCACTGTTTTCTTACTAAGGGCTCTCAAAAATGCAAAGTCTTCAGGCCCCACAAATCAGGCCTGTCTCTGCTTATGAGATAGCTGTTTAGACCTGATGATAGTCCTGAAATGGCAGCATCCTGGAGGCAGACAAGGAATATGCTGGGCAGCTGAGGGGGACACACGCATGGATGGAGCCATGGTCCCCATGTCTCTGGTGAGGTGTGACCAGGCTGAGAACTTTGGCCACCAAGAATGCAGTCAACTTGCTCAGGGCCGCCTCCTACAAAATAGCTTCCCGCTGCCTCCCAGCACAGGGGATGACTGGAGGGGAACCCCTAGCGACAGGTCTGAGATGCTCTATTCCCCGCAGTGGCCCAGGTTCCTCTAAGGACATTGTACTGACTGGGAAGAGATCCTTCTTGCCCACAGCCCCAGGAGTCTCTAAGTCAGTGGTTCTCATCTTTCCTAACGCTGTGACCTTTTAATACAGTTCCTCATGTTGTAGGGACCCCCAGCCATAAAATTATTTTTGTTGCTACTTCATACTGTTGCGACTGAGCAGAGTCTCAGTTTCTAAGACCATCAGCAATAAAAGTTTTCTGAAAGTCACAACCCACAGGTTAAGAACCACTGCTCTAGGTGGTAGGCCGATTGGGGAGGAGGGGGCAGTGAGAGGGCCCTCAAGGCCTGCCCCAAGAGAAAGCCTCTTACCCTGCAGCCTAGGCCTCAGACCAGCCAGTCTCTCCCCTTAGTCCAGAACTCCCTCCTGCCTCCCACCACACTCCCAAAGCTAGAAACAGCCACCAGCCAGGCTGGGCTCCACACCAGCCTTTATTCAGACCTCTCAGAACTCAGCATGGTCTAGCCTGTAGAAAGACCACAACAAAAGAGAAAATCTGGGGTCCACTGTTCCGAGAGCAACAGGAAAGAATGCATAGGAGTGTCCCAAAGCTCACAGCACAGGCCAATGCTGGCTGCCAACGGAGGTGGTGGTGCCTTGTGCCAAGGAGACCTGTACCTAAGCCTGGGAGGAGGTGGGGCTGGGGAGAAGCAGGAGCCACGTGCTAGGAACAAAGGCACCCGGCAGGTGGTGAGAGATTCAGGTTGAGATGTGAAATCTTGAGAGAGATTTGTAACATCCCAGACCTTTACAACAGGTCTCAGGGAATCTATAAAACAAGGACTTGAGAACTCTACCTTCCATGTAGCTCAAAACCTAGGCCGGGCTTCCAGAGTTCAGCTGATAGTGACCTGGAACTGGGCCTCTGGGTCCCTGGAGACTGGGTTCTCAGCAGCATGTCAGTGGGGTCCTAGGTTGGACAAGAGTGGGGGGAACATACCCCTCTAGGCTGAGGGTGGGGACACAGTAACAGACAGAACCTGAGGCTACCCCAGGGGAACCAGTAACCCCCAGTCCACGGAGCTACTTGGGGGCCATAGGGCCTTCTAGAACAAATGAAGCCCAGATGGAAATACTCTGTTCAAAGCACAGAAGTTGTGACCTAGAAACCTTGGGTCCAGGGGCAGGTAGCTTCAGGGCAAGCCAGCTTCTGGGTGGGTGGCAGAGTCTCCTGCTTCTGCCCTACCCACCCCTCACCTGCATGGCCACCAGAAGACATTTCTGTGTGCGGCCACCCAGTCCTGAGAGATAGGAGTGTTACCTAGGCACCCCTAATAGTAGTGAAATATAGGGGAGGGCAGGGCCAGGATCTTGGCCTTCATATACGTCCCCAAACTAAATTCCATCTGAAGTCCAAAGCAAAAAACAAACAAAAATCCCTGACCCAAGCAGTTTAGTCTCTCAACAATGAACTCTGCAAATCTGTGCACAGTGCACAGCCCATGTTACCACGATGCACATATGCACCCAGGCACAAATACCCATGGCCTGTTGCTCCCAGGGAGCCTCAGTGCTGACTGCTGACATGGAGCGTGTAGAAAGCCCAGGGCTCAGGGACGTAGATGACACCGGGGTACTTCTTTCTGAGTACAGGGTCATTCCACAGCCAAGCAACCCACAGAGCCACCAGTGAGAGGGTGAGGGCGAAGGAAGAGAAGAGGAAGAGGCCGTTGCTGTCCAGGAAGAGGCGCCTGCGCTTCTGGTGCAGGACGAGGGCCAGCATGGCAAAGAAGGTGAAGATGAAGAGCATGAAGATCTGCCCCTCGGTGACCAGGTACCTGGAGAAAGAGGACAGGTGTGGAGATGAAGTGGGTGCATGGCAACACCATTCTGCCTGGTGTCCCTCTGAACCAAGTACTAGGCTGCCTTCCCAGTCAATCAGAACAGCTCCACTAGTGAGAGGACCCGATGTGCCAGGACAGTCTAAACCACAGCCCAGAGGCATCATATTACTTTAAGTGGTTTAATAATACTCAGCTGGATTGCAGGGCATGCCTTTAATCCTAGCACTAAGGAGGCAGAGGCAGGCAGATCTTTATGAGTTTGAGGCCAGTCTGGTCTACATAGTTTCAGGACTGCCAGGGCTACATAGACCATGTTTCAAAATAATAATAATAATAATTAATAGTAGTAATACTACTACTACTAAATATAATAGTCAGCTAGGTGCGGTGGCTCACACGTTTACACAGCACCCAGGAGGCAGAGGTCTCTGGTTACCACACAGCAAATTCCAAGGCTACATGCTGAGAATCAGAAGATATCTGGCTTTGGTTTCTGGCATTTCTCACATGAGGACACGCCCACGTGACGGACATTGGCTCTGGAAGAACAAGAGGATGCAGTCTTTGCAGAGAACATGTGGATGGATGGCCTCAGTTCCACACTCTGCTACCTGCTTGCTTTCTGGAGGCATCTGAGTTTGGGGATGCCATCCCAATACATGGAGGCTACTGTCATCTCCTTGGCATGCTGCACCCTGGAGTACAGAGCACCCAGAGGCACTTGGAGGCTTCTGCAGTGTTATCTAGGTCTCTGCCTCTAGAAGTCCTGATGCCCACCCATTCACTTAAGGAACTCCAGCTCCGCAGCCTACTGGCCTGCGACCTTGGGGATGGCATGTGGACTACTTTGAACGACAACTTCAAGGCTGTTTCCTTTCTTATGGGGGAAACATAAACAGGCCCACCTCTCAAGGTGTCTGACAGGGGCTGTATGCATCTCTCACTTGGAAAAGCATATTGTTCAGGGAATGGTGTGTTGTGAATCTACCGCTGTTGCACTAACATGTCAAGGGAAGACTGTGGCAATGAACATGCCCAGGTCGAGCCTCTTTCTCCCTGGTAAAAATGCTACTATCCCTAGTCTCATCCTCCGCCAGAACACAGGTTAGCCCTAATGGGCCCTCTTGCAGGCTGGACAGGTCCTGGAAGTGGCTAGAGCTGGCCCAGGGAGAAAGGGCTTTTCTTATGTAGAGGGGGTTTCCCATCCAAGGAGGCCCAATTATGCTGGGGCCTTCCTGTAATCCCAGTCTTCTGGGCGTGTGAGAGAGAAAGAGCTGCCTCCGAAGAAGAAATGGGAAGATAAGGGTCTGGCTGAGGTCTAAGAGGGGAGTCCAGAGTAGGGAAAGGGACCTCAGGAGAACAAAGGAGCAGGAGAGGCAGGGCTAGGCTGAGAATGTCTCCCTGGTCTGTCCTTGGTCCTTGTCATCTTGTTACCATGGTGCTCATCTCTCCCCACTGGATCCCAACATCTGCGAGGGGGACGGGCTGGTATAACTTTCATTACTGAGGTAAACTGAGGCTCAGGAGGATTCACAGGCATGAAGCTAGAGGTAGACGCCTGGCCTCAAGGCAGCTCTGATGTGCTGGGAGGTAGGGTACAGAGGACAGCCTTGCCTCTCTGTTTACTTAGCTGAGCATCACAGTAACAGAGAAGCCACTACAAGGCACAGCCCTCTACCCAGGAGGAAGCAGAGGCCTTACCTGGGGTCACACTGCAGGTCTGTAGTCAAACGTGATTTTTTTTTTCTTTCTCTCTTTTTGAGACAGGATCCATGTAGCCCAACATGGCCTCAAACTCATTATGTAGCCAATGCTTACTTTGGACTCCTGATCCTCCTGCCTCCACCTCCCAAGTGCTGGGATTACAGAAGTGGGTCACCACACCCAGCACTGTTTACGTGTGGATTTTACTGTGGTGGCTCCTTCCGTGCCTGTGCCCTTTGTCCCACCCCAAATGTCAGTGTCCACTCACCAGTAGTACAGGCCACTGGGCACCACCAGCAGCAGGGCTGGCCCTGGCATGTGGCTCTCAGCCTTGGAGGTGGTGAAACAGCCGCTGAAGTACATGAAGAGGATGAGGAAGAAGGGGATGTACCTGGGACGGAGAGGTGACAGCTTTAAAAGCCTGACCGGGGGTGTCCCCATCATCTCTCTACTGGTCCCTTGCATTGTCACAGAGGGTGTCACCTCGTGGTTTATAAAACCCTTGGCATGGGTCGGGCACACTCCTCTACATTCGGCCTTTCCTGCCCTGGGAGTCCAGGCGGGAGGAACAGAAGCCAAAAGGTGAGGCTCACGCAAAGAAGGGCCCGGGGTTCCTTGTGTTAAGTACTGAGGTGGAGGGCATGGGTGCCATGGCAACCGCACCCTGCCTGGATTCCCTCTCTGGACCTGGTGCCCACCCTATCCTTCATTCCACACGGAGATTAGGGGATGTGGGGCTGTCTCGCCCATATGACTTAGACACCAGCAGGTCCAGTACCGCACTGACCTGGAAATGGGGGTACCCAGCAGGGCTGAAGTCAGAGAGAACACAGTTCTGGGAGATCCCGAGGAGGGAGGTGGAGCCCTTCATTCACACTTAGCCAACAGTCCTCACCTCATCCAAGAGCACGGCTTCTCTCCTCCCCACACAGGCTTCCTTTCTCCTTCCAGTACACACACACGCTCATACTCTTGTACACAAACCCTTTTCTGTTGTGACACCCCTACCCTCCAATACTCAGTCCACTCCCCCAACCTCTCCTGAATTCCCAGGCCTATTCCTCCTCCTCCTCCTCCTTTCCCAACTTCTGGCAGAGTCAGGAAGAGCTGGCAAGAGCCTGTGCAGGGGTCCCCTATCGCCCTCCGAACCAGGAGGATCAACCTCCTCAACCTCAGACAGACCCACAGACACCAGTGTGCGGCATGTGTTGAGGGAAGCGCCTCAGTCCAGATGAGGCTCCTAGGTGCAGGGCTAGCCCCTCACCTCCCAGCTGACGAGTGTTCTCGTCCCTTCTCACTGGCTCTAGTTTATCCAGTGTAGGATGAGGGGTGGCAGAGAAAGCCTCCGTATCTGAGCTCTGAGTCTCTGGTTCTGACCCCACATTTCTAAGATTTTCCTCAAAGTGGCAGTGGCAGCAGTGGTGGGGGTGGGGTGGGGATATTCCCCAGGGAGTTCCAAGATGGGGAACACAAATTGTGCCACCCAAACCTGGCCCTACTGGTTCTTATCAACTTCCTACATCCCCATCTGTCTCCTGCATCCCACCAGCAACCATCTAGTCACTAGATTCTAGTGTGTTTGTTTATCAGGGCTACAGCCGTCCCTCCCTCCCCAGCCCTAGGCTCAGACATGGCTAAGGTGGGGAAACACCTGCTTGCTGCCCTCTAGTGGCTACCGTGGGAACTTCAGGTAGGGAGGAGGCCAACCGAAAGCAACTGGGTCTCCCTGGCACGTTGACCAGGGGTCCCCCACAGCGCCTTTGCTGAGAGGAGAATTCCATTCCAGATGCTCCATTTGATTCTTAGAGACTTGGGGTCCAGGGAGCCTTGTTCAGTATCTCCTGGTGCCTGGGCTCTGGACGGAACATAGACCAGTCAGCCCCTCACTCACCACATGGAGTGGCCCAGGTACTCATCATAGTAGTACAGCAGCTCAAAGGAGTCGATCTGAGAAGGCATGGGGGGGGGGGCAGGGTGAGAGGGGCTGCAACCTGAAACAACACCTTCCACACACCATTCTCATTCCCTCCCTAGGGTACCAGAGGGGCACGGGGAGCCAGCCACTGTACCAGGGTTTTGTTTGTTTTTTGTGATAAGTCTCACTATATAAACCAGGCTGGTCTTGAACCACTACATAAACCAGGCTGGCCTTGAACTTGTGGCAATCCTCTTCGCTTTCCCTCCTGAGTGCTGGGGTTTCAGACATGCGCCCCACATTCAGACAGATACTGTGTCCCTTTACAATCTAGGAGCATACTAATTTGGGTAGGCAACAATGCCCTCACTTAGCTGCATGCTTGTAATTCCAACACTCCAGGAGGCAGAGGCAGGAGGATCAGGAGTTCAAGGTCATCCTTGGCTATTTACAGAATTTGTGGTCAGCCTGGGCTATGTGAGACATGACTGGCTGGGGAGCCTTTTTAGTCTCCAAGTACAGACACCCAGTAGGACAGCCTTGGGAGAGTGGGTGGGGGAAGAGCCTCACCAGCGTCTCTGGCTTGAGGTTCTTGATGATGGGGTTCTCTCTGACGGACAGGTGGTGCTGGTACCCACTGAAGAGCAGGCGGTGGTTGACGGAGTCGCCCACCAGGTGGATGCTGGCTCCCATGATGAAGGTGATGATACTGACGTAGATTATAGACCGCGGCAGCGTGCGGGGGGACCGCTCGATGAGCTGAGGTTCAGAATGAGGTCCATGGCATGTCCCTGACTCCATCACAATGTGTGAAAACCTCTGCCTCCCTTCCCTCAGAAAAGTGGGATAGAAAGTCCCTCTGGGGGTTATGGGTTCCTTAGTAGGACAGCCTAGCTCCAGACCACGGCACGGTGTAAGTCCAGCAGGGTCTGCTGAAGGACACCCCTCTTCTTCAGGAAGAGCAGATGAGGGCGGGGGTGGGGGCAGTGTGATACCAGACCTTCAAGGCAGGAGTCCTGACCAGGCCAGACCCTTCCACTACCCCAGGGTGTCCCATGTGTGCTTTGGGTGGGCCGGCATGCTGCAGGGGTCTGCTTCTTGAGTGACAGGTTCCCGGTAAACAGTAAGAAAATGTCAAGGAGTCCAAATGGGGGTGTTCTAAAACCACAGTTCTGAAGTGATGCTTCTCCTACTTTTAGAGATTTGAAATGTCTTTCATTTTTTAATTTTTGAAGAAACACTTACCATTTATTTATTGTGTGAGTGTATGTAGGTAGGTAGACATGTAAAGGTCAGAGGATAATTTGTGGAAGTCGTTTCTTATCATGTGGGGATAAAATTTAGGCTATCAAGCTTGGCAGTCAGCACCCTCACCCACTGAACTAGTGAACCAGCTCATGAAGAGAGAGAGAGAGAGAGAGAGAGAGAGAGAGAGAGAGAGAGAGAGAGAGAGAGAATGCATGCCTGTGTTACCAGAGAGGATGGGAGGGAGACAGGCCAGTCTGTACCTTGAGCAGAAGGAAGGGCGTGATGACATTGTAGGCCATGTGGAAGTAGTCCCCGACACTCGGCTTGTTGAGAGGAAACCATTGGAGTGGGAACACCAACTAGGAAAGGGGGCATGGGCTCACAGGAAGGCCTGCAGGCCACTGGACACCAGCCCCCCTCAGACACTGAGCTCCTCCTGTGTTCTCTTGGAAGCCCTAGGCCAAAAGGACTGCCAGAGAGAGAAACTGAGTCCTGTAGACAGTAAATGGACTGTTCCTAGTCATAGTTGATACACAGATATCCAGGGAGTGTCTTAGGCCCTCTACATAACAGTACGCTACAGAATAGTATTTTTTTTACTGTTTTATATTTTATTTAATCTTTTATCTTAGGACAAAACACATGTACAATCTAAAATCTTTCCTAATTTGAAAAAGGTCCTTTCTCCTTTACCCTTTCTTTTTTTAAACCAAAAATATTCTATCATATTTACATCTTTTTTATTCTGCTGAATGGGGAGAGCAGAATGGGCCTTTTGAATTTTTCATGGTGTGGTCTTTACTTCCTTGATTAGGTTTGTTTCAAGGCATTTTATTTTATTTTTCAGGCTTCTGTGAGATGGAACAGGGCTGTCTTCCGGATTTCCTTCTCAGTCTGTATCTGGTATGGAGGAAGGCTGTGGAAACTGTAGCCTGCCACTTTGCTGGAAGTGTTCAGCACTTAGGTTTCTTTTGTCTTGTGACAGGGTCTTACCATGGAGCTCTAACAGGCCATGATAATACATGTTTACTATGGGAGGCTAAGTTGCCATTAATAGAAACAGCAATTTGCATATATTGCTATAGAGCAGTGGTTCTCATCCTTCCTAATGCCCTTTACTACAGCTCCTCATGTTGTGGTGACCCCCAACCATAAAATTATTTTCATTGCTACTTCATAACTGTAATCTTGCTGTTATGAATTGTAATGTAAATATTTTTGGAGACAGACGTTTGCCAAAGGGGTCACAATCCACAGGTTGAGAACCATTGCTATAGAGATACATTCTAATGTAAAACAATCAAGGTGCAGAATATAAGGTATAAAACAAAATCTTCTTTTAGTTAGGGAAAAAAAATAAGGAATTTCTATATATGTTTACATAAACAGAGAAAGGAGTGGAGGATGTGCCCGAGCCTCAGCAAAGTCTAGTACCTCCCTATTTTGAAACTTCTACATGTTACTGTCACTACTTGAACACTTAGTTTGGTCACTTACAGTATGCAAATGCAGCTGATGGGCTTCTCCAGAGGACAGTACTATCTATCCCAAGGTAATGAGGAGGACATCAGCTGTGCTCTACCTCATGGGTTGACTATTCGGACCCACCCAGGCTCTCTTACTGGCATGACTGGCCAGTCACACGGCTACAGAATGCAGGAGCCTCTAGATTCCCCCTTAAGAAGTGATGCCTGTAAGGTCACTCGGCAAACTGAAATCACAGTAAGTCCCTCAATGCTGGCAGGACTCAGCCTCACACTTACCATGGCGATGGGGCGGCCGAAGTCCAGAACCCAGTTCTGCAGTGTGAAGTAGAACCAGAGGTCCAAGTGGAAGGGAGCTGTGCGCTCTGTCTCCTCAGCCTTCACGGAGCCATGCCTGGCAAGGAACAAGACCAGAGTCAGCCCTCTCTCTCCTCCGCTTCGCCATCAACCCAAGAGAAAGACAAAGAGGTCCAGGCACGGGAAGGCAGGACATGCATGTTATCTAGGGAAAGGAAACCTGGAGTCTAGTCAAGAGGACAGTGGGTTTCAGTTGTCCTAACTACCCTGGGACTCAGGAAGAAACTGACTCACGGGTGAAGTAACATCAAGCTTCCATTATAAAATGACGGGGAAATAAAACAAGGCAAAACATGAAAGATGAATGCAAACCGTCAAACATGATGATGGACAGAGGCAGACAACCTTCACGAAGCACCCACTCTCCCCCCAAGGCACCATGGGGTGCTATCTGCTTGTGTGAGCTCACTTCTTTATTTGTTATGTATTAATTTTTAAGAGACATGAATATGCAACTCTGTATGTGCACATGAGTGCGGGGCCTTGAGATGGCCAGATCTCTTGGAGTAACAGGCGATTGTGAGCTGCCTGACATGGGTGCTGGGAACTGAACTCTGGTCTTCTGCAATTGCAGTACACACTTCAAACCACTGAGCCATCTCGCCAGTCCCTAGTTGATTAATCTGTGTGTGAATGATGCTGGGGAGGGAACCCAGGGCCTTGCACATGGTAAGCCTGTGCTCCACCACCAAGCTACACCCCCATCACTCACTTGATTCCTTTAGTCCTCATGGAAACTCGTTGAGATCTGAATGTTGCCTTCATTTTATAAATTGGAGGTAAAGGGTCCAACAGACTAAGTTTCTTGCCTCAGGACTAAAATCTAAATGATTAGGCCTCAAGAGTTTATTTATTTATGTTTTTTCAACTCAGGGTTTTCCTCTGTAGCCCTGGCTATCCTAGAACTTGCTATGTAGACCAGGCTAGCCTCAAATTCAGGGATCTGCCTGCCTCTGCCTCCTGAGTGATGGGATTAAAGGCGTGCACCACCACGGCTGGCTCAGTTTTTTTTTTTTTTTTTTTTTTTTTAATCTCTATCCCACAGTGTGTCCGTGGTGATTGGTTCCTGGGAACAATCATGGTTCTCTAACAGGGACTGGGCGTGGGAGCAGAGCCTCCCTCCACCTTGGCTCTTCAGCTATGTGGAGGTGCCTAGGGCCGCTGGAATATTACATTCCTTACCAGTCCACATCAGAGCCTGAGAAAGAAGCCAAGAGGGCCATAGTGGTGTAAGAAACCCACCACGGAAGAGTCCCTTTCACAAAGCAGTTGGTTCCCTGCTGTTCACAGATGCTCTGAAGTTCAAGGGCATTGCTACCTCCTATGGGAGGGCTTCTCTGAGAAAGCTTTTCCCAGCCCACACTAGCCCTACAGGGAGCAAGCATTTCCTCACGAATTCAGGCCAGTCATGACAGCGTGGACCTGGGGTTGTGTTCTTCCATCTAAGCCCTCAGGAGGGGAGACTTTTTAAAAAATTAAATAGCCTAGTGGTGGTGGTATATGCTTCTAATCCCAGGGGGGAGCAGAGGCCAGCCTGGTCAACAGAGTGAGTTCCAGGACAGCCAGGGCGACATGGAAAAATCCTATCACA